>JAQZBX010060979.1:0-17197 GCA_029593785.1 Cabassous unicinctus
AAAAAAAAAAAAAACACATCTTGAAGCGTGCACTGGATTCCCACCAGGGTAGAGGAATAAGAAGAGAAGGTCTTTCAAGGCAGAGAGAAAATATTACAGGTAATGGTTTGTTTTAAAAAGAAAGCATAGAATTGCTGCTGTTAACAGAAAGTATTCCAGATTGGCTAGAGTAGGAGTTGGATTCAGGGGAGAAGAAAGGGTGGTTGACTGAATAGAGAAGGGGGCTTATGGCTGGACTTAGGAGTTGGCTGTTTATTTAGTGGTCCAAAGAGAGATGCCGGAGGTTTTGAATAGGAGAGTGATATGATTAAAGCAGTGTTCCAAAAAGATTTCTTTGGCAGTTATACAGAGAAAAATAACAGGAGGATACCAGGGAAGAACACAATGAACTTGAAAGAGCTCTGGACTGGGAACTGGGAGACCTGGTCAAATGTAAATGTATGTCTAATTTGGTACAAGTCACTTCTCCCACTGGACCTCAGTTTTCTCATATGAAAAATCAGGAAGTGGAATTCAGTTCTCCATAAGTTCCCTTTCAGCTCTAAAAAGGAAAGAAAGGCCAATAGTCAGAAGTTTTACAACAATTAAACCTTTAAAAGGTGACTCTTACAGCGATGGTTTGCTTTCTGTAACTATAGAAATTAAAGATATGATTAAAAGAACACACCCTTTCATGATATTCTGAAATCACATGAGAAGGCTTTTATGAATAACAATCCAAATGACTTAACTCCATGCTACATCCAGGAAGTTGGCAAGCAGTTCCAATAGCAACAATACCTCCTTGTATCTACATACATTCTTAAACGACTACTAAGTACTTACTGCAGTTGCAAAAGAGCAAAATGGTAGCTGAGAAGGCAGATCTGGGAAAGAGAACATGGGACTGACCCCAATCTCCAGGGAAAGACAGGCAAGCTGCCAAAAGTCCCCAGTGCCCTCTGTCCCCCAGACAGAGTGGCCAGCTGACCTAAAGGAGCCCAGAGGGATGAGAATGACACATGCAGCCCAATGGCCAGAGACACTATGATATGATTACGGTCATCTCAGAAGATGCCAGAATGACAGGCATCACCACCAGAAACCACAGTAGAATTGTAGACAGCTTGGAGGTGGCAGCACAGGCCAGAGGAAAGCTCTGGATCAGGCACTTCCTTCCAGAAGTCATGATGCTATTTAAGCAGCCCAGAACTTAAAAGTCACCTTGGAAGGAAAGGTGAGGAAGGATGAACCCTAAAATGCACAGATATTACCTAGGAGATACAATATCGCCTATAAGAAACGCTGAATTACTCTTATAGAAAACTAAAGAAATTATACCTTTTTCACAGCTGAGTTTTGGCCTATGAGAATAGGACCAGGTTCATTAAGGAAGGAAATGAGAGGTGAGAAATTTAGACAGAAAGTATAGACTATTCTTTCAAGGAGTTTGGTTGTAAAAGGGAAGACATAGGTTAGAAGTTAAAGGGTTTTATTTTATTTTAGGATGGGAGACTTTAGCATGTGTATATGTAAGGAGAAATAGCCAGTAGAAGTAAAGGAATTGAAGGCATAGCAGGGAAAGGAATGATTGGCAGAGGAAAGTCCTGGAGGTGACAGAGAGAGAAAAGGATCCAAAAGGCAATTGGGAGGATAGATTCAATTAACACATAAATATTTTATAGACTAAAAGAAAGAAGGAAAATTTAGTGGTCAGGATATTGCCCATTTTTTTCAGTGAGTAGAGAACAGAAAATGAGTTGGGAAAAAAGCATGAGGAGCTTAAGGAAAGAATGAAATTTTGCAATAGCCATTAAGAAGAATTAGAAGAAAGCACCAAGGTAAGGTAATTGGTGTACATATGCATTTCATTGACACCGAACTGTTCACTGATGTTTTTGTGTCTGTGCCCTGAAGCTAGAGAAGGCAGATGTTTTTTTTTATTAATCTAGGGATGCATTATTACACAGGATGGGTCTGTTCTAAGCAAGAGGTCTACACCCTCTGGAGCAGTGGGGGGAGGGTCTACTGTATACTATATAATGTTGAAAGAGCATTATGTTAATCATTGAGGTAACCCCCAGGATTGGTTTCCTTCATAATAATACCATATACTTTCATAGCACTTTAAATGTATCAAGAGTTTTCAAATGAATTATTTCAATGAAATGAAATCAAACATTTCAACAACATCCAGAAGTAGATATTATGAGTCATATATTCCAAATGAGGGAAATGAGTCTCAAGAAATCTCTCTGGCCTTTCCCATGAGAAATAGCCAGTAAATGGCAAGACTTAAAGCAAAACTTAGCATGATTAAATAGAGAAACAGATAATTCCACAATCATATTTAGAGATTTTTAACACCCTTCTCTCAGCAATTGTCAGAACTCCTAGACCAAATAAAATCAGTGAAAACAGAGATTATCTGAACATTATCAAACACCTTGGCCTAACCAATACTTATAGATACATTATACTCTGTAACTGCAGAATATAATTTTTTCACAAAAATAGACAGTATTTTCAGCTCCAATGTATAAAGAGCTTGGAAGTTGTCATTCCCATCCTTAAAATAAGTAAAAGCTGGACAAACTAAAAATCAACATTTTTTGTACCCATCAGAGAACTGGAGTCACAGGGCAAACCACTGCTCTAAAATCTAGAGAGACAGGCAAATACAGAAAAACACAGTCAAGATCTGCTCACCTGAAGCGAAAGCCTCTGGAGCCATAAACTGGCAGGACACTTAAATGGTAATTTGGACAAACTGCTGAAGGCTGAGTGTGAACTAATATGAGAGTGGGGGCCACAGTATTGAAGGTGGTACATACTTCCACAGGCTTTACCTCTAGGAAATCTGCCAGGTACTCAGGTTATCACTGTTAACATCTGATAAAGATCCCTCATGGCTATGGCAGGGGATGGGGAAGAGTAATCATTGTAAAATGCACAGAAAGACTTCTCCACAAGAAAGACCTGCACTTCAGGAAAAAAAAAAGCTAGAGTCTTACTCCATTTTGGGAAAGGACATTTCTCCCATTCCAGCACCCTTTAGCATTCCTGTCTCATCTAAGAGGTGAGGGGGGCAGATAGTCAACTAGGGTCAAGGCTTCCAGGAACTAAACTGGGATGCTGCAGTCAGGGAGGTAGTGGAGAGCAATGGGGAAAAGCTATGCCACTTGAGAAATGTTTGTAAAGGTCACAATCCTAAAACATAGGCCCATTAAAAGACTGGGATTTAATCGGAAGATTATAGGTTACTTTCCCTCCTTCACACTTTTCCACATGGCTTCAATATAATGACAGTGAAGTATAGCTGAAAGAGCTGCCTCTCAGAGGAGGCATATTTAGAGAAGCCTAAAGTCAAGAAGAGAGATGAAAACAAGAACACTAGAGGAATCTGAAGCCTCTAATTCCCACAAATGTAGCAAACTTTAAACATAGCCTAACTTAGTCAGATTAATATAAATTCTCACACTAAAAGCCTATTTACCTCAGTTCCTATTACTCAATAGAACATGTTCAACTTTCAACAAAAATTTACAAGCTAAGCCAAAAGTCTAGGAAAACCATAGTCTGAAAAAAACAAAGCAATTATCAGAACCAGATTCAGATGTGATATAGATGTTGAAATTATCAGACAGGGAATTGAGAGTAACTTTGATCAATATGTTAGTAGTTCTAATGGAAAAGAGGAGACAATATACAAAAACAGATGAGTAATATAAGCAGAGAGAGAGAAATACTAAGGAAAAAAATCAAAAGGAAATGCTAGAAATAAAGAACACCGAATAGAAATGAAGATTGACTTAAATGGACACATCTGTAGACTTGACATGACCAAGTAAATAATCAGTGAATGTGAAGATTTGAAGATAGATGAATAGACACTTCCCAAACTGAAATGCAAAAAGAAAAAAAAAATTTTAAGCACAACAGAGCATCCAAGAACTGTCGGACAATTTCAAAAATTGTAAAATATGCATAATAAGAAGGAAAAGAATAAGAATGAAGCAAAATAAATATTTGAAGCTATAATGGCTGAAAACTTTTTTAAAATGTTGACAGACACCAAACATTGGATCCAGCAAGCTCAGAGAACATCAAACAGAAAAAATACCAAAAAATCTGCACCTAGGCATATCATATCATATTCAAACTGCAGAAAACCAAAGACAAAGAGAAAACCTTCAAAGAAGCCTGAAGGAGGAAAAAAACACCTTAACTGTAGAAGAACAAATATAAGAGTCACAATGGACTTATCAGAAACTATGTAAGCAAAAAGAGACTGGAAAGAAATATTGAAAGTGTTGGGGGGGGGGAAGCACCAATCTAGAATTCTACATTCAGAGAAATTATCCATTAAAAGAGAAAGAGAGGATGCGGATGTAGCTCAGTGGTTGAGCACCTACCTCTCATGTACGAGGGTCCCAGGTTCAATCCCTGGAACCTCTTTTTAAAAAAAAAAAAGTAAAGGAGAAAAAAATTTTTCAAACAAACAAAAACCAAGAATATTCATCACCAGCAGACCTGTTCTGCAAAAAATATTAAAGTTTCTTCAGGCAGAAGGAAAATGCTATAGATTAGAAATTTGGATCTACATAAAGAAAGGAAGAACACTGGATAAGGCATAAATGAAGGTAAAATAAAATCTTTTATTTTTCTTACTCTTAATTGATCTAAAAGATGACTGTTCTTTAAATCCAGAATAGCAATAATGTCTTGGATAAGTGAAGTGAATGATATATATGGATTATCACATATGGATAAGTGAAATGAATGGCAGAAATGTTGCAAGGAACGGGAGGGAGGAATTGAGAATACTCTGCTGTAAACTACCTGCACTACATGTGAAGTGGTATAGTATTATTTGAAGGTGGACTTAGATTAGTTAAAAATGAATATTTCAAATTCTAGGGCAACCACTAAAAATGTTTTTAAAGGAAGTATAATTGATATGCTAAGAGAGGACATAAATGGAATCATATAAAATGCTCAATTAAAAGTAGATAAGGCAGAAAAAAAGGAGGGAAGCAAAGAAGGAAGGCAAAAAATATAGAACAGTTATGAAAATAATAGATAATCCAACTATATAAATAATCACTTTAAATGGTCTAAATACACCGATTAAAAGACAAAGCTTGTAAGAGTAGATAAAAAATCAAGACCCAACTATATATTGTCTATAAGAAACCCACATTAAATATAAAGACTCAGGTTAAAAGAAATGGAGTGGAGAAAGATATACCATGCTAACACTAATTGAAAGAAAGCTGGAGTAGCTATATTAATTTCAAGCAAAGCAGACTCCAGAACAAGGAAAATTATCAGGGATAAAGAAAATAATTATATAATGATTAAGGGTCAATTCTCCAAGAAGACATAATAATCCTTGACATTTATGCATCTAAACACAGAGTGCATAATACATGAGGCAAAAACTGATAGAACTGAAAGGAGACACCAACAAATCTACAGTATAGTTGAAGACTTCAGCACCTCTCTTCCAGTAATTGATAGATCAAGCACAAAATATAGAATTCACACAAAGTATATTCTCAGACCACAATGGAATTAAACAGAAATCAATAACAAAAAAAATAATTAGAAAATCCCCAAATGTTTGGAACTTAAACAACACACTTCTAAATAACTCATGGGTCAAAGAGTAAATCATAAGACAAATGTCAAAATATTTTCAGCTAAATAAAAATGACAATACAACTTATTCAAAATCTGTATGATGCAATGAAATCAGTGCTTAGCGGGAAATTTGTAGCATTAAATGCATATATTTTTTTAAAGGCAAATCTAAAATCAATAACCTGAGCTTCCTCCTTGTGAGGCTAGAGAAAGAAGAGCAGTTTAAGCTGAAGGCAAGTAGAAGAAAATAAATAATTACAATAGAAATCAATAAAATTTTAAAAAGGAAAACAATAGAGAAAAGCAACAAAACCAAAAGCTGGTTCTTTGGAAAAATCAAGAAAATTGATAAAACCTCCTGGCTAAGATAACCAAGAATAAAGAGAGAAGATGCAAATTACTAATATTGGAGGTGAAGACTGGGTCATCATTACTGATCCCATGGAAATTGATTAGGATAATCAGGGAAGACTATGAAAAGCTATATACTCACAAATTTGATAAATTAGATGAAATGGGCCAATTTCTTGAAAGGCAAAAATACCAAAATTCATACAAGTAGAAATAGATAACCCAAATAGTCCTTTATCTATTTAAAGAAGTTGAATCAATAATTAACAATCTTCCAAAGAATGCATCAGACTCAAATGGTTTCACTGGTGTATTCTACCAAACTTTTAAGGAAAAATAATACCAGTATCCACAATCTCTTCTAGAAAATAGAAGGAGAGGGAACACTTCAATGACGCCAGCATTACCCTAATACCAAAGCCAGATATAAACATTACAAGTAAGAAAAACTACAGACAAATGTTTCTCATGAACATAGATGCAAAAATCCTCAACAAAAATAGACCATATGCTAAGCTATAAAACAAGTCTCAAATTTTAAAAGATTGAAATCAGAATGTTTTCTACCACAATAGAAATAAGTTAGAAATCAATACAATAAGAATATAAGGAAATTCCAAATACTTTAAAATTAAACAACACACTTCTGAATAACCTATGGGTCAAAGAAGAAATTACAAAAAAATATGCAAATATTTTATACTGAATGATAATGATAACATAATATATCAACATTTGTAAGATACAGCTAGAGCACTGCTTAGATCCCTCTTTAAATACAACATATCAGCATTTGTAGGATGCAGCTAAAGCACTGCTTAGATCGCTCTTGCAATACTTTTAACAGAAGATATGAAAGCTCTAAAATCAGTGACATAAAATTCCACTAAAAAAAGAAGAGCAAAATAAATCCAAAGAAAGAAGAAAGAAGGAAATAATAAATATGAAATATGAATCAATAAAATGAAAAACAGACAAGGAATAAAATTAATAAAACCAAAATATTGTTTGAAAAGATCAACAAAATTGATAAATTTCTTGTTCAACTGATCAAGAAAAAAAGAGAAAATGCAAATTACCAATTATCAGGAATGAAAGATCCTATAGATACTGAGTATAATAAAAATATTATGAACAATCTTATGCAAAAAAAATTGAGAACTTGGATAAAATAGGAAAATTCCTTGAAAAAAATAGAACTTACCAAAACTGATATAAGATGAAACAAAAAAATGAATACTTATGTATATATTTAAGAAATTATTTTTAAAACGTATACTTCCCCATAAAGAAAATTCCAGGCTTACAATGTTTTATTGGTAGATTCAATCAGCATTTAAGGGAAAAACAAATATTATACAGAATCTTTCTGAAAATAGAGGGAAAACACAATTCAACCTTTTTATTAGACTAGCAAACCAAATCCAGCATTAAATAAAAATATATAATATGCATGTGCAAATAAAATTTAACCAGGAATGTAATATGGGTAGAATACTCAAATATCAATCAATATAATTCATAATATTGATAACATAAGGAGAAAAAACATATCACCACTTCAAGAGATGCAAAAAAAAGTATTTGATAAAATTCAACACTCATTCACGATTTTAAAAACTTTCAGTAAACTAAAAATTGAAAGAAAGTGTCACAAACTGATAAAGGTAAAATATTGAATGATTTCCTCCAAACATGGGCAATAAGACAAGGATGCCCACTCTCACCAATTCTATTCAACATTATACGGGATTTCCTAGCCATTACAATAAAGCAAGGAAAGGAAATTTTAAAAAGAATTAAAAAGAATCAATATCAGGGTGTTAATAACCTGGTGAGTTGGAGGGAAATGACACCAAATGTAAGATATTGGCTATAGTTAGTAGTAATGTTTTGGCAATGCTCTTTCACAGTTTGTAACAATTGTTTCACAACAATGCAAGGTGTTGGTAGTGGGGTAATGTATGGGAGCCCTGTATGATGATACACATGTTTGTTTTGCAAGTTCATAACTTTTACTGTACACTTATTGTTTATAGATGTTCATGTATGAAAGATAAACTTGAATCTTAAAAAGTTTTTTAAAAAGCATCAATATCATAAAGGAAGAATGAAATATCAGGAAAGAAATCTCAGAAAGGAAATTCAGAGGGAAATCTCAGAAAAGAATAATGAAAAACTGTCTCTATTTCCAGATGACATGATCTGCACAATAAAATGATCTACAAAAATTATAGAATTAATATGTAAATTTAGCAAAGCCACAAGATACAAGGTTAGTATATAAAAATCAATTATATTTTTAATTCTAGTGACTACTACAAAAATTAAATTTTTAAAATCCATTTACAATAATGCCAAAAACTGAAATTCAATAATAAATTTAACAAAGATGTACACAATTTTTATACAGTTAACTACCAAGCTTTGATACAGAAATTGAAGAAAACCTAAATAAATTTTCACAACTTGGAAGACTCAATATTGCTAACACGTCAATTCTCCCCAGACTGATCTATAGATTCAAAACAATCTGAATCTAATCCCAGCAGTCTTCTTTGTAAAAACTGACAAGCTGTTTCTTAAATTTGTATAAAAATGCAAAGGGCATGTACTCTCCAATGCAATCTTGAAAAATTTAAAGTTGGAGGACACACCCTCCTGATTTCAAGACTTACCACAAAGCAACAGCAATCAAGGCAGTGAATTATTGGCATTAGGACTGACAAATCAATGGAAGAGAATAGAGACATAAGAAATAGACCCACTCTTCATGATCATTTGAGTATAGACAAATTCAGCAGAGCTATCCAATGAGGGAAGGAAAGTCTTTTCAACAAATGATGCTAGAAAAATTAGATATCCAAAATGGAAATAAATGAACCTTGACCTCTAACTCATATGATATCCAAAAATTAATTTCAGATGTATCATTATCTAAATATAAAAGCTAAATCATAAAACACTTAGAAGAAGTATAGAAGAACAACTTTTTGAGTTGAGAGTAAGCAAAAGTTTCTTAGGTCACAGAAATCAATAGCCATAAGAGAAAATGAATGTTAAACTAGACTTCATACCTTTTTTTTGTTTTGTTTTACTCATCAAAAGACACTAAAAAAAAGAGAATAAATAAGCAAGCCAGAAATTGAAGGGGGAAATATTTGTAGAACATCTGTCTGACAAATGACTGTTACCTTCCTATAGAAAGAAATCTTACAATTAAATAATAAATGATAAACTATCCAATTTAAAATGGTCAAAAAGCTCTCACCACCATTAGTGATCAGAGCTATGCAAATTATAACACAATAAGATTCTACTACACACCCACAAGATGTTGGCGAGGTTGTGGAACAACTAAACTCTACACAATGTTGCTGCTCTTGAAACTTCTACTTGGAAGCCATGCAGCACTACTTCTCATGTTTCTAGGCCAATGCACATGGCATTGTCAAGCCTGAGTTCAACAGAGTAGGGAAGCATAAACTTCCCACAAAGAATGCCCCATATACTAGTGAGCAGTAATTCAGTTTACATTAAGAATAAGTTCCTTGAAAGTTAAGATTATGTCTTCTATTTCGTTTAAGTCTCAATTTGACTAAACAATCCCAACTCAATACCAGGAGATCCCCAAATACCTGTGTTGATGTATTTATACCATTGTTTACTAGTTGTTTCTTTTTGTTAGATTCCCACAAGCCTATAGATCTCCTTAAGGAAGAGATTATCACTTAGATAATGAGTGTTTGGCCCAGAATCTGAAATGTAGCTTAGGTATAATTAAACACTTGAAGAATGGATGGATGGAGGGATAGATGGATGGATGGAAAAATGAATGAATGAAATAAACAATAATTTCATAAATTGGCTTTTCAAGAAATTGGCTTTTTACAATATCTAAAGATTGCTATTAATGATATTATGTCAAGTTGCATATAAAATAATTATACTCCTAAAAGGTACAAACACATTTTTAAATATTTTAAATCTGAGGTCTTCTCATTTTTCCTGGCAAATAAAGATTGAAATTTAAAGTCAGTTTTAAATGATTAAAATGTTATCATTGAGAACAGTCTTGGAAATGTTTGATTATGTAACTGAAATGCCTGTACTGAACAATCTGTTCTTGATATTGCCAGTGACCACAGCAGGTACAGAAGTTATTAAATCTTTATAAAGAAGATTAAGACTATAAATTTTCAGCACAAGGAACCTAGAATAACTGCAATCATCTTTACATTGAAAATGACAAAAGAAATTCCAATCTTTTGTGATATATTCTTTAATTTTCCTTAGTGACAGCTACAAGATTTAAAAATTCAGGAGAAGACTGCATTGCTAAATCTGGTGCCTACTGCACTTTTTAAAAAATACAACTCATGACTATTTGTGGAAAGAAGCAATGTGTAAATACAAACAGGGCATTTAAATGGAGACTCTACATTTTATGGTAAACAATTATTAAAATACTGAAAGATTGAAAATAAAAAAGAATGAATTGCACACCTCTACCCACTGAATATTTCCACCGGGGTTTACCAAAGACCCTTTACTCTCTATGCTAGAAAAACACGTTAGATCATATATCTCTCTTTTTTCTTCCTTATTCAGTTTTCCACTTTAATTTGCTCCCACTCCCTCTCCTCTGCACAATCTCAAAGTCACTGCTTTATCTCAGGCATTCACTGATTTTCACTGGGCCTGCAATCGACTTCTAACAGGTCCCCTGGGTGTCTATACCACTGTTAGAATTTCCTTCCTAAAACATAAATATTCCCTTGCCTTAACTTTGTTAATAGAAAGAGCTAATAAACAGATTGGGTTACATCTTACAGTAGAATACTATATAACCTCCACAAATCACACATTAGAGGAATATTTTATGACATGAGAAAGTGCTCATGACAATTAAGTGAGATAAATCAGACAATACATGAGGATTACAATAAGATTTCAATTTTTAAATGTTGTATGTTTAAAAACATGTGTAAGTAATGTGGTAATGTGTTTTAAAGGCAGTAAGATGCTTTTTTCCTGCATTTCTGTATACAGGACCTTTTTCTGGTCAGTCTGAGGTATCCCTTGTGTCGGCTGGGGGTGGGCACGTAGGGTTAGACCTCTTATAGCAGAATGCAGCAATACAAGGAGAAAGAAAAGACCACATTCAGATTTTGGTTCTTGAAACAGAAGTTTTAAAATAGTCTTGAAAACTACTCTTTGCCAAGATAAAAACAGACTTTAAAAAACTCTTTTAGCTCCCATCTAAACTATTAACATATAAGGAATCAGACTGTTGACCAGATAAGAGTCCCTTCAGTGTGTAACAGCAGCTCAGGATATGACAGAGAGTAGTAGTTGTCTAACTTTTTTATTTCAGAATTCTCTTTAAAGTTATTCAGGCCGCAAGCAGGTGCACCATCAGGCCCCATGCACGGGTGCGCCACCAGGCCCTGCGAGTGGGTGAGCATCCCAGGCCCCGCACATGGGTGCGCCGTCAGGCCCTGCACCTGGGTGAGCCCCCAGGCCCTGTCCACGGGTGCACAGCCGGGCCCCACGAGCCATGCAGCAAGATGATGACGTAACAGGAGAGTGACACAAGGGAGACCCAAGACAAGACGCACCGAAAAACCAGGAACTAAGGTGGCGCAGGCAGTAGGATGCCTCTCTCCCACACTGGAGGTTCTGAGAATCGAATCCCAGTGAAGACAGAAGAAGAAGGATGAGAAGAGAGGGCAGGAAACGGACACAGAGAGTTGTCCAGTAATGGACACAAAAACAGCAAAAATGGATAAAAGTAAATAAATAAATAAATCCCTGAAAAAAAAATGTATAGGGGGGTAAGATATGGAGATGTGGACTATAGTTAGTGGTAAAACTTTGACGATGCCCTTTTATAATTTGTTAACAAACATTTCACAACAATGCAAATATTTGTGGTGGGGTGAGGTGTGGGAGCCCTGTATGATGTTATGCATGTTTGTTTTGTAAGTTCACAGTGTTTACTGAACACTTATTGTTTATGTATGTTCATGTATGAAAGATATACTTCAATAAATTGTTTTTTAAAAAAAGAAAAAAACAGTTATTCGGGGTCCCAGTAAGTTCTAATATCTTAACTACTGAGAGATATTTGTTTATGTGAATTATATTATCATATTAGAAATTGAAACTGAAAAAATCAAAGATCTATTTATTAATGCACTTAACAATAATAAATCCACTACATGTTAACATAAATTATATACCTTATGAAAAAGTAATATTTACAATTCAAAAAAAAATAGTGAGAAGAGTGGCATTGCTTACATTTTTGCAAATATATTTAATGACTGGCTAAATGGAACGCAGCTGGTTTCTCATATCTGTTTCTCCCTACATTCTGTTGTTATATGTTGTTTTGGTTGAAATATAGGGGGAAAAATCCAGTCTCACACAGATATGTAGCTGGAAAAGGGAGTAGTTTAGTACTTTTCAGAAAATTGTATATATTCTTCTTTGATATTATACCAAAATTCGACAAGTAATGGTTTCTTAAAGGTTAGTTATTATATGGAATCTGAAACAATATAAATGAACTTTCATACTGCTACATTAGAGTCCATTCATCTCTGTTGCACTTTGAATGGATCTTTTGCCCATGCATGATTTTTAACATTATGCATTGATCATTTGGAGAATATTAGTTCACTGAATTAAGTAGATCTTCCAAATGTTCACATATTTCTTTATACAATCTTTAAAACTTAGCACAAATCTCAACAGAAAATTCTTTAAATATTGGGAAGCTGTCATATTCATAGAGATTAATACAAGTTTTCTAAACTTCTAAGTTTTGGTTGAAAGCCCAAATTTCATCAGAGGCAATAAATACTGTCAGTTGTTTTCCTTGAAGTGATAGGCTCACTTCATCCAATTTTGAGAAAATGCCTGCCAAATACACAAGTTTGAATAATCATAGCTGGTCTCTCAGTTGTTCTTTCAAGTAAAATGATGTTCTGTGAAAAAAAGCTGCTAGATCAGCTCACAACTTAATTCCATAAGTGCTTTCCCTTGAGACACCGATCATGTTTCAATATGAATTGGAAGTATTTTACATATACTTCCCAGTAAACTAGCTGGGCCCTGAATCTCAGCATAGTTGCAACACCTACTCTCCATTGGACTCACCCAGGACAACTAACAAGGAGATGATGATGGACAACGCCCATCCCAAGGAACAGATAGTGTCTGCAACTGCAAACAAGATAGTTCCATCCATCTGCCCCATGGGATCTAAGCCCCCTCTCAATTATAAACAGCGTGGGCATCATCATCCCCAAATCCTCAAGATTGGGGAATGAACAATGGACTAAAGCAGACTTAATTTTATTATATTATAGCCTTACTATTATTCTAGCAATGGAAGAACTTTTATCATTGATATAAAGGCAGTGGCCACCAGAGTTTACGAAAGGAGAGAAAGGGAAGACTAGGTGTAAGATGGGGGCATTTTCGGGACATTGGAATTGTCCTGCATGACATTGCAATGACAGATAGAAACCATTAATATTTTATCATAACCTACAAAATTGTGCAGAATAGAATATAAACTGTAATGTAAACTACAGTCCACGGTTAGTAGCAATGCTTCAATATGTGTTCATCAATTGTAACAAATGTACCACACTAATGAAGGATGTTAATGTGGAAAAGTGGGGGAGGGGGAGGGGTGGGGCTTATGGGAATCCCCTATTTTTTTTTGTAACATTTATGTAATCAAAACTTCTTTTAAAATAAAAAAATTAGTAAAAAAAGATGTGTTAAAGTTGGGATTTAAAATAATTAGTAATTTTATTGTATTATTAAGGACATTTTTAAGTGAAACTAAGAGATTGTTTTCGTTTAGTTTGGGTTTTCATCTTTTGAGATTGTGTGTGTGTATGTGTGCGTGTTTGCCATAAGCAGGTGGTGTTTAAGAACAATGATTACTAGTAGAATTTGGTGCCATTCCCTTATTTGTGCTAAAGAACCAGCAGCTTTACCTATATTGCTTTGCACCATCACTACAAATGGCACACGTTGAAAAGGGAAATAGTATTTTTATGAAAATACTATTTATGAAAACAGTTTTGACCTCGTGAACCCTCCAAAAGGTACCCCAGGGATTTGCCAATCACACTTTGAGAACTGATGACTTAGAGGAATTAACCCACCCCTTCTGTCCCAGGCGCTTGAAGGAACAAATTAGAGAGGAAGAAGTAGGGGAAGCCACAAGTAAGGCACCTGGATCTGGGAGCATTTGGAGAAGGCACTGGTGGCCTACTGGAAATGACCATCATTTAGCAATTTCATAAAAAAAGGGGTCCTAAGTCATTTTCAAAAGCTCACTTTAGCTAGTATTTGAGACAGTAAAATTACAGCATAATAAAGAAACTGTTCAGCAATGTCTTAGAGCTGCACTGGTCAATATGGTAACCACTAGTCACATGTGGCTACTGAGCACTTAAAACGTGGCTAGAGAAACTGAGAAATTGAATTTTTAATTTTATTCCATTTTAATTAATTTAAAATGTAAAAGTGTTATTAATTCAGTTACAGGAAATTTTCATTTCATTTCCAGTGAAAATTTAGCATTCAAATTGAGATAAACTGTAAGTGTGAAATATTTACAAATTCCAAACACTTCGTAAGAAAAAAAGTAAAGAATTTATTAGTCATTTTTATATAGATTACGTGTTGAAATGATAATATTTTAGATACATTGGATTAAACAAATATATTATTAAAATTATTTATTTATTTTTACTTTTTTAATGTGACTACTAGTAAATCTTAATTACATATGGGGTTCACATTATATTTCCATTAGACAGTGCTGCCTTAGAGTTTGTTGTGGTAGAATTAGACCTAAAATAATTTTGATTGCTATACCAGTTATGTTTCCACTTTTGGCTGCTACTATAGGCCTCCATAAAATCCTTCTAAAATCTCAACTGGAAGTAATATTCTTTTTCAGTGTAATTAGGAGCTTGTCTATCATAAGAGCTGTAATCCCCAAGCTACCTAACCAGGTATTTGTGGTGTGTGAAAAGATTAAACTTATGAGATTGTACTTGTGAGAGGTATCATTATGTTATCACAATGTTTTTGCTACCACATCTCTTTAAACCTAGAAAGTTCAGTTTTCTTTCAAAGCCAGGCTAGTGGAAAGAAGCTCTAGACATGGGGTACTTTTGTATTAAAGCTAACAGTACTTTTATTTTCTGTTTGCCATTTTGACTGGATCGCCTTTATCTTGGCTTTGTGGCAAAGAATTGGAGAATTAAAATTTCCCAGAGGTCCCTTTTCTTAAGGCTTAACAAAAACCATAGCAAGTGCTTCTGTCTTTTATTCACAGCAATGGTTTTGGCCTTTCAGTGAGAAAGTAAAACTGGGAATAGTTTCCAGAGCTTTCAGAACTTTTTCTATTGAAATGCAAACACTCCTCTGGCGCCTCTGGAAATTCTGAGAAATCACTGGGTTTTGGCGATGTTTCCAGAAACCCTGGCATTCTTCTCCTGTTCATGGCTGGTTTAAGTCCTTCCCTTTCCAAGTACATTCAAATAAAGTCAGCAGTTGACTGTCTCCTGCAGGGCAAATTCCCAACTTGAATGGTGAACAAAAGAGTAACCATTTCATTCCAAATTTGGAGTCATGACCAGCAATCTTCTGAGTCCTCCCTGTGTCACATCCTCTCTCCAAATGCAACTTAACTTCCTAACACACAACCTTCTTCTTAATCTTGCCCATGAATTACCATAGCCCTGGGAGCAGCATATGCAGTGACTGGGTGTATGCCCGTACAGCACAGTGATAACCTGTATGTCATAAAGATAATGGCAGATACTGTTTTGGATTCTTTAATGTAACCATCTTAACTGGTCTAAAAATTGTACATCCAAGTTTTCATTATGTCCCACAGCCCATTCTCTTTACTCCAAAGTGTAAACTGAAGTGAAAAATGAAGCCAACAATCTTTCCTATCTTCATTCCCTCAATAGGATAATGAGTCCAAATAGGCAAACAAACCAGGAAAATAATTGCCAAGTTGTTCAATTAATTCTTTGCCAGATTCTGATCTTGGATAGAACCAACCCAGATATGCCCTTCTTACTCGTTGTCTATTACGTACAATCTTGCTCCTATTATAACATCATATAATAATAATTTGAAAGATGGTATGTATATATTTCATTTCATGGGTGGGATTCATGTCTGATTCTTCTTTTGTTTCTCATAAATTAAGCTCTGTGAATACTTATTTAATGTTTGTGGCTTAAGAAAGGACTTGTCTATAAGTTCCTAGCATGTTGAAGAAACGAGACAAATTCATGCTGAATTAGTAGATATCATCTGGGGTGGAGCTAAAAGTGGCTACTGCATGTGGAACAAGAGCAAGAGAAACACCAAGGAGGCATGAACAAGCCATTCTCTTTAAGAAGCCATGTAACCTTTTTTTTTTTAGGTTTATTCCCCACCCCACCCCTGCCCATGGAGATGGCTTCCTCATCTGTTTGCTCATTACCTGCTCTCTGTGTCTGCTCCTTGTCTCTGCTCATTGTGTCTGCTTGTTTCTGTTTGTCTTCTTTAGGAGACACCAGGAACTGAACCTGGGACCTCCTATGTGGGAAGTGGGTGCCCAACCGCTTGAGCCATATCTGCTCCCTGTGTCTGCTCATTCATCAACTCGTGTCAGCTCGTTGCATTACCTCGTCTTTTTTAGAAGGCACTGGGAACCAAACCTGGGACCTCTCATGTGGGAGGTGGGCACCCAAATATTTGAGCCACATCCACTCCCCCATGTAACCTTTCATCTAGTAAATCATCTGCAATCCCCGTACTCAAAAAAAAAAAAAAAATGTCAGATCCTTAAATATCATAATCAAATCTAAACATAAAAATTTTCATGAGCAATTCTGGTATAAAATTCCAGTTAAAAATACAGTTCTCTATGTTTATCAATAAAACCTCTCTGGGCTTCCATTTTGCCTTCTGAAAAATGAGGGAATCAGAATAGATAATATCCTAATTTCAGTGATTCTATAAATCTGAGGCACTGACTTTACCTATTGCATTCCAAAATAAAGCTTTGCAAGCTTATGGTCCAAAATAAAGTCAAAAGACTTGGTACTATAATAAAATCTACGTATATAAGTAATAGTGATTTTCTTGAGACTATAAACATTGTCAAAACCAAATGGTA
>JAQZBX010060980.1:0-17196 GCA_029593785.1 Cabassous unicinctus
GCAAAGCTAAAAATATTCACTATTTTGCCCTTTATAGAAAAAGTTTGCCTACCCCTCCGTGAGGTGGTAGCTGGGCAGAGGTGGCTAGAAAGGAAGAAGGGAAGTAATGTGTATTGAATCGAATTTGGATGCAGTAGTTAAGAACACAAGCTCTGAAATCAAACAGACCTGGGTTCAGATCCCAGCTCTGTCACTTATAAGCTGTGGATTTGGGGCAAGTTTATTAGCCACTATAAATCTCAGTTTCCACATCTGGGAAATGACTCTGACAACTGCATCTATGTCATAAAGTGGTCATGAGGATTGGGGGTGATTATGGTAAACACTGCCTAATTCAGCTGCTATTTTTATTACTAATACACTTTACATATGTTATCTCAGTAACATATGAGATAAATGTTACATAATGTTAACATTTACATTGTCCCTATGAGGGGGATGTTATTATTTCCACTTTACAGTGGAATCTGTAGCATGGAATACTGCTTCAGATCACAGGACTTGCAGGTGGCAAAGTGGGGGCCGAGTTGACCAGTTGTCTATGTGAACATACAACCTGTAGATGCCCTCAAGAGGGAAAGTGGCATAATAGATCCAGGGTGTCACAGTGGGGGCTGAGTGGGGCCTGAAGACAGCTGAACCACCTCTTGCAGCCCATGTCAGCACCAGTCTCAGCTCCCCGGAGGACACTGTGAAGACATTTCCTAAATAGGCACAGAGGGGTGGGGCCTCTCAGAGGGTGAAGGCAGGCTGCACCCACCAGCCTATAGAGGAAATGGGCCTCTGGGTAATTTCACTTTGAGAAATGAAGCAGCAGTGGCCAGAGCCCTGGGAGTCCTCGCATCAAGGAGTTTACGAGGTCTGTTCCGGGATACGGGATGGAATTGCATGTTTTCCTCCATTCCCTTTCACCCTCACCCTTAGTTTCCAACACAGCCTCTTCATTTCATCCTGGTCTGGCGTAGGAGTGCCTGGGTTGGGAAGGAGAGGGTAGAGCTGAGATGTGGATGCTGCTTAATAGTCACAATGGATAGAAAGCAAGGGAGCGGGGGGGTGATGAAGCTACCAGGCGATGTCTTGAAGCCAAATCATACATATTTTAAGGCAAACTCCAGAGGCTTTATTCAGTTATCGGGGTCTATTGATGTCACTTGGACTGGATCAATATATCTTCCTAGAGAATTCAGAGGAGAAAAAAATCTATGTGAGAACTGCTCTGTAGGGAGAGCACGTTGGTGCCAGAGTGACAGCTCCGTGAGGGGAGTGTTAAGCACTCGTGAATGAATGTTCTGCGCCAGTTCTCTGCCTGGAGCTTGCCTCTACCCTCGAGATGGGGACGAGTAATGTGCGTGGAGAGTGAGCAAGTGGAAAGCTGTCATCCATTTGTGGACTAAGGGGTCCAGCATTTACTGAGTTCCTGCTGGGCACTACAGTTACAAGACTAGTGGACACCATGACTGTCCTCAAGGGTGGAGGCTCTGGATTTGCTTTGTCCATGAAGGAGACCCCAGCTGCCAGGGGCACTGGCAGAGCAGGGCTGTGGAGCTGACTCCTTCACCAGATTCCTTGGTGACTCTTTATAGGTGGTGAAAGGGATCAGTTGTTTTCTCTCAAAGCTGCTCTCTCTCCACCCGAGGCTGAGTCATTAGGATTGTCTAGTCTTACATTTTCCTCCTCCATCTCCTCATCACTCATATCATTCTTTGCTTCATTAAACTCATTAAGGCACCAAGGTAAAAGCATGACAGAAAACCACTTGGATTTTCCTGAAAGACATAGGTAGGAACATCAGCTTTCCCCCCCTTTCCACGATCTGAGCTGCCTCTCGTCCTGTGGCTGTGGTGGGAGAGGGAAGCAGAAACAAGGGGAAGACAAAGACCTTTCTCAAGCAGCTGACCCAAATCCCAGGCTGCCAGGCCTTAAGAGAATCTCCACACCCCCTACACGCCCTCCTTCCCATTCTTCCACTTACTCTGCCTTTGAATATATGGAAAAAGTTACAGTCTGAAATCACCAGTGAGTTTGCCCATATAGAGCTGTTGCTTGAAGACCTTTATAAACGATGAAGCCACTGATTCCTTGACCAAAATGTGGTACACCCAGGTGTCAAGTCTTTCATATACCTAGTCCAAATCCTTTTTCCTATGCCCAAAGTCACATATCTCTTGGAGGAGAAGAAAGCACCAGATATTTGGTGCCATGACAATTGTTCCTTTTGCCTTTGGAAAAAACCCAGGAGAGCTTCTTTAGCCTGAATATGACATAGGCTTTGTCCCACAGAGGCTCACGGTTTGTAACACAACCCTGTAAAAATGCAGAACCCTGCTCTAGATCCTGTGGGATGCACAGAGGAAGGAGATTTAGTCCTTGCCCTGGAACAACCCTGGGCAGAGAAGCATGGGCTCAGGTCTGACATAGAAACTTCATTCTGCCTTTTGGTGGCTGGGGACGGTCAAGTGTTTTCTTTTTCTCCAGTTTAAGTCTTCTCCTGGGAGAGAATGACTACCCTCTGGCTTCCAATTTTTCTCTGCCACCTTTTCTTTGCATACCAACTATCCAGCTCTTGACCCCTGAGCAAGGCAGCTGTCGGAAGGTCTCTCCATCCATTGAGGAGCCACACCCTCCCTTCAAGACTGTCTGCTGGCCAGGCTGCTGGAGCAAAGATGCTCCCAGCACCATGGACTAATTAGTTAATGTCTGGAAAGTACAAGCTTAAAGTCCTCAGCCTTGCTTTGTGGTTTCTTTCTTTTCTAAGGAGAGAGAGAGAGAAAGAGAGAGAGAGAGAGAGAGAGAGAGAGAGAGAGAGAGAGAGAGAGAGAGAGAGAGAGAGAGAGAGAGAAAGAGAAAGAGAAGGTCTAAGTTGCAGGCCTGTCAATTTCTGTGTGTTCTTTATTTTTTTATTTTCTTTTTTATTTTTAAAGAAGCTTTAGATTACATAAATGTTACATAAGAAATATAAAGGATTCCCCTATGTGCCACCCCCTCTCCCTCCCACATTAACAACATCCTTCATTAGTGTGGTGCATTTGTTACAATTGATGAACACATATTGAAGCATTGCTACAAATCGTGGAGTATACTTTACATTATAGTTTACACTTTTTGTAGGTATGACAAAATACATAATGGCCTGTATCCATCATTGCAATGTCATGCAGGACAATTCCATGATCCAAAAATGCCCCCATATTACACCTATTCTCCCCTCTTCTTCTCCTCAGAACCTCTGGCAGCCACTGCCTTTATATCATTAGTAAAAGTTCTTCCATTGCTAGAATAATAATATGTCTATAATGGAATAAAAATAAGTCTACTTTAGTCCATTGTTCATTCTCTAATCTTGAGGATTTGGGCATGGTGATGCCCACTCTGTTTCTAATTGAGAGGGGGCTTAGATCCCATGGGGCAGATGGATGGAACTATCTTGCTTGCAGTTGCAGACAATCTCTGTTCCTTGGGATAGGCGTTGCCCATCATCAACTCCTTGTTAGTTGTCCTGAGTGAGTCCAATAGACTGGAGAGTAGGTTATGCAACTCTGCTGAGACTCAGGGCTCAACTGGCACATGGATGGGTCAAAGAGTTAAGTCTCTGGGACATATATTAACAAGTATAGTGCTAATTATAGATTTAAATAAAAGGGGCAGGTGAGCCATGTGTAGGGAAACTAAAAATGATTCTAGCTCTGTTACACTGGGGAGCATAAATTCCAAAGTAAGGCCCACTGACAGGGTGCCAAATTCCTGAGCTTGACTACCCTGCCTAGTGTCTGGATGTCTCTAGAGCCCTCAGGAGCCCCACTATTTGAGGCACTGTTTACTACGGCAGTGAATGAGATCCTGCTGAGACTTGCATAAGCATAACCGCTGGAATGACCTCCCGACTTACTTTGAAATCTCTTAGCCATAAAAACTCATTTATATTTATCATTTCCCCCTTTCGGTCAAGGTCTTTTTCCAGATGCATTGCTAGTTGGCATTTGGAGATAATCCCTTGGAGCCAGAGAGGCTCATCCCTAGGAGTCATGACCCATGCTGGGGGGAAGGTAGTGCATTTATATGCTGAGTTTGGCATAGAGAGACCTCACATTTGAGCAACAAGAAGGCTTTCAGGAGGTAACTCTTAGGCAATATATAATACTAGGCTAAGCTTCAATTTCACAAGAAAAGGTTCATAAGTACAATCATCAATATTAAGGGCTTGGCGAAGTGGTTTGTCTTCCTTCACTAGGCACTGCCCTTGTACTTGGGGGATTCTTCCCATCCTGTTAGAGAATGTAGCAGTACTCCCCAGGATAGAAATTCAATATTCTTTTGGTTATTGTGTGGGTCTCCACCTTCTGTGTGTTCTTTAAAGCAGGACTCTAAGAGAATTAAAAAAAAAAACAACAAAGAAAGTAAAGCAGGATTCTCAGACACTGGGCACTGAACTATACAATTTTTTCAACATTTTAGTCTAAAAAACTTTAAACACACATAAAAATTGTAAGACTTTTGCAGTGAACACTTGTATATACATCACCCAGTTTCTTTCATTAGCATTTTATTATATTTGTCCTGTCATCCATATCTCCATCCCTCTAGCCACCCAGCAAACCATCTTAGCTCTCAGACCAACTGAATAAGAAACTCTGGAGGTGGAGGCCAACAATCAGTGTTTGAACAAATCCTACAGGTGATTTTGATGCTCACCCAAATTTGAAAACCACTCAAATTTTTGATGCATTTCAAAATAAATTGCAAACATTGGTACACTTCACCCTAAATACTTTATTCAATAAATATTTATTGAGAAATTACTAAGCTCAAGAAAATATTTTCGTGGTTAGGGACACAGTCTTTGACAAGCTGATATACTCAAGCAAGCTATCATTGAGTTGAGAGAGGAAGTAAGGGAGAAAGACAAAGAGACAGAGACATGTGGGTAGGCAAGCAAGTAAGTAAAGCAGAGCTGCAAACTTTACATGTGGTTATTAGCATATGGAACGGACCAAAGAAGGCAGATCAGAAGCCCATTAAGTTTTTGAGGGACTTGTACTGTCAATGGATCTCACAATGCTTACCCAGTGGGATTTCTAAATTTGTTACAAACCAGAGACTGTCTTTTATTCTTCTGCCTTTTCACTGGGAATGATTTCTGCAGTTATATTGTCTTTGTTTTATCCCTGCGTAGAATACGGAGACCGCTCTCCAGGGTGCTAAAGCCCATACGTCTCTACTGAGGACTGACCCAGCATGAAGCAACCCAAACTACTGGGTGGCTAGACATTTGGGGCCCCCAGGAAAAACTTCAGAAATGACCGAATCTGACTTTTCAAAAAAATAAACTCCTCTCCAGATTCCATCTGAGCAGAGAGGGAAAAGGAAGGAGAGGGGGAGTGTAAGAGCAAGACCCTAAAAGCAAGTTCCATTGGGCTTCCTTGTTTCTTCAAATGGAGTCAGGCAAATAATAACTTCACAATAAGTAAAATTATCTGATAGTCAGTGGGTGGTGTTTCCTACAAATTTAGAGGGTTTAGATGAATTGGTTTTGATATGTGGGTGAAATGTTTTGTGATACTTTAGAGTAGTGGTTCTCAAGATGTGGCCCCTGGATCAGCAACCCCAGTATCACCCAAGAACCAGTTATAAATGACAACTTTTTTTAGCTCCCACTTCAGGCCAGCTGAATCAGAAACTCTGGAGGCAGGCCTAACAATTTGTATCTTAACAAATCCTCCAGGTGATTTTGGTGTTCTCAAGTTTGAGAACCTCTGCATCTAGCAGGGGTTCTTACCCTTTTTTGTTCCATAGACCCCTTTGCCAGGCAGGTGAAAACCACGGACCTTTTACTAAGTCCACACTATACTGTGTATTATTTAATAAATACATCACACCCACACCAACACATCCCCACAAGTATAATGTTTTGTTGAATTTCAGTTCAAGCTCATGGACCCCTGGTTAAGAACCCCTGGTCTTCAGCAATGGTTCTCAATGCTGGCTGCACATTAGAATCATCTGGTTCTTTGTAAAAATACTAATACAAGTCTTCCCCCCACCCCCACTCCCCAATTAAATCAGAGTTTCTGGGAAAGGTGCTTGAACATTTTTTTTTTTTAAGTTCCATGGGTAGTTCTAATATGAAGGCAGGACAGACTACAGTGCCTTAGGACTTTATTGAGAATACTTGGAAATCTCCACTGAGTCAATAGGGAGCTAACACCCCCAATGCTGTGACTTCTAGCTAACAGCTTTGGACGTCTGCATCCTGAAGCCTTTCTGGGTTCCCTGAAGACTGACTAGACCCATCATATCTTCACAGGGTCATAATACTGATATGAAATAGGAGAGGACTGAAGACATCTGCATAGACTTGCCATAAACAAGTGCATGTTTGCCATTCTAGATTATATAGCCTAATTAGTGACCTTGTTTAGTTTACGCCATCTTCGTAGAGTTCTCTGATGAGGTCAACACATTTTGATTAGTCTCTGGTTTTCTCCACTATCACCCTTGATGAGGGAGATACAACCTTGTTGAGTAGAAGTAACAAAAACAAAAGATGTTGAAACTTTTCTGAGATCTCTTGGGGAGCGAGGATGGGAAGCACTGTGCATTACCTCTCCAATTTTTCTGTGGTGTGGTTGTATCCCCAGTGGGACAGGCTAAAAGGAAAAAAGATAATGTGTGTGACTGGTTTGTAAACTTTGAGGCACTATATAAACATAAGGGAGTATTACAACTTTTTTCTTCTTACATTAATAATGATGCAGGTGAGCATGGTTTGGCAGTGTGGTCTGATTTTAGAGGAATCTGAGTGCTATAGATTGAATGAAGCACCGTAGTAACAGTTCTGTGAAATTAGAGTTCCTGGGAGCTATGGAATCAGTTTGAAGTTTAATATTTAAGATCAGCTAGGGCTTCACCTCTCAGTTCCTTCTCTGAGCTTTATAAAATGACTCAGATCTGAGGTCCTGTAAGATTCTATCAGATTCTGTCTGTTTTAAGGGCACTATAAAATAATATTAATTAAAAAGCATTTAGTACAGGTTAGGACCAGTTTTGTGGTAACACAACTAAAATTCCTTTTATTTGTCTCATTTGTTTTCCCCTTCATTCTCAGAGTCACTTTTAATCACAGCGTTTTAGAAACTGGGTGTCATTTAAAGAAGGTGAGATTTCAGTCATAGCATGGGTGGTGGTGGAAATTTTCTTTTAGAGGAATTCATTTCATTTCACTTTGAACAGGTGCCAAAATTTATCTCTTCATTCTAATGCTAAGTTATTTGAAAGACATTAAAAACTGCTTCCTTCCGAAGTTGCATCTAGAATCTCCATGCTATTCCCCTGAATTATTTACCATGATAATAGCATTAGCCTGGCAAGTATAGGGCATGGGGTGGGAGCCGGGGTTGGAGAGATTACTCAGCGTGTTATGAAAGCCATGGCTGAGTTAAGTAGGAAAGTTGAGCTCCTTCAGCAGCAATCAAATTGTAAGAGATTTCAGGTCATTTAATCTTGTAGCCTTTGGATCACTCCTGGAGAGGTTAGAAATTAGCAAGGCAATGTAAGCATTTTTTTTTCTGTACAAACTTGGGTAAACAAGCCTGTGAACATAATGCAGGGAGGGAGGAGGTGATGAGGGTAGTCTCGCTCATACCCAAGGCTGGTTCTTTTTTTTTTTTTTTTAAATATTTTTAAAGATACTTAGTTTACACAATTGTTACACAGAAAATATAGGGATTCCCATATGCCCTGCTCACCACACCTCCCACACCTTCCCACATAAGCAACATCCTTCATTAGTGTGACACCTTCATTGCAATTGATAAACGCATCCTGGGGCATTGCCATTGAGCATGGACCATAGTTCACATTGTAGTCTACACTCTCTCCCACACAATTCTGCAGCTATGGGAAGATATATAATGACATATATTTATCATTTCAATGCCATTCAGGATGATTCCTAAGTCCTGAAAAAGCCCCTGCATTACACCTGTCTTTCCCTCTCCCTGTCCCCAGAGCCTCCAGTGGCCACTGGCTCCACAGCAATGCTGTAATTTCTTCCATTGCTAGAATCACAACAAGTCTATTGTAGAATACCAGTAAGTACACTCTAGTCCATAGTTCATTCCCCAATCCTGAGGATTCTGGGATGGTGATGTCCACTCCATCTCTAATTGAGAGGGGGCTTCGATCCCATACAGCTGATGGATAGGAGTCTTTTGCTTGCAGTTGTAGGCTTTCTCATCTCCTTGGTATGGTGTTTGTCAATCCTCACCCCCTTGTTAGTTGTCCTGGGTGAGTCCAATAAACTGGAGAGTAGGTGTTGCAACTCCACTGAGGTTCAGGGCCCACCAAGGCTGATTCTTGACATCATAGTGAAATGGAAGAAATTTGTCCCTGGTACCTTTCTCCATATTCTATGTCTTTTGGTTCCTTTATAATATCCTCCACCCCAGGGCCTGGACTAGGGTGTGGCCAGCAAGTCCCCTAGGGTGAAAAATATAAGTAGGCTTACTCTCAGGTTGGTTCAAGTGCTGACTTTGCACTTTCTCAGGCCCTGCTCCACCTACCCTAAGCAGCTAGTGTCCATACAATATTTCCCCACCTCATCACCAGGCAAACCATCTGACAAACTGATTCATGCCAGAGTGTTGGGAGCATCCTGAGCTACTCACTCTCAGGAATACATGTGTGTTTAAGAAGGATTTGACCCCAAGAAAGGTCTGTTTCAACTTTGGTGATCTCTCCCCACTTGTAACTACTCGAGCATTCCTTGTCTGTAACATCTACCAGGCACTTGGAATATCCTCAATGAAATCACAGGCTCCCAACAGAGTCTTATCCTTCTGAATATCTCCCTCAGCACCTACTTTGTTTTGTGTCAAATAGGAACTAATTAATGTACTGAATAACAGAGAAACTAAAGATGAAAGTTTTATATTAGTGGGGAATATACTTGGGGGATGGGTCCTTCTTGTGCTGAGACAAGGATATGGATAACCACCACACAGGATAGAAAGTGGAAGCCATGGAAGAGTATCCATGGAAAAGGAGAAGACCACCGTGCACTGAGGAGTCAGGGGATGTTTTGTGCAGGAAATGACTCTGAGCTCAGTCTTAAAGGATGGGTAGGATTTGGATTTGCAGAAATGAGGATATGGGCATTCCAGGTATGTGGAACAGAGGCACATAGACAAAAAAGTACAGAGTATGTAATGTGGAATAACAAGAGGTCCCATTTAACCAAAAGCAACAATACAGGGAGGTAATTAATGGAAGATAAATCTGGAAAGAAATGTTGGGGTCAAATTATGAAGGGCTCTGAATCAAAGCTCTGAATGTCATCCTAAGAACTATGGAGTTTAGGTCACAAAGATCCGAGTATGTTTAATTTGAAGAACACAGAAAAGACCCCGTCTGCCCATAACATTTCTCCCTTCAGCGTACTAGAGTTCAATTTGAGTTTTCACTAAGGATAAATGCATTTAGACTTACAGGTCCTGGGGAGAGGACAGCTCATGAGTACAAATATTAATTTACACTTCAGTGTAAACTAATAAGATGACCGTGTCCCCTCTAATAACTCATGAAAATTAGGAAAGCTTGCTTATATTTATTTAAAAAGGCACTTTCCATGGTGGGCAGGCTTTGACAGCTCTCCAGTCTGGGACTGTGAGCATCCGGGAGGCAATAGCCTAAGTCCAAGAAAACGACTATGCAACAGGAGGCAGCAGTGGGGTAATATATATCCACGATAATAACAACTAATGTATAATTTATAAATCAATTTCACCTCCATTATTTCATTTTATCCTCACAACAGCTCCAAGAGGGAGATGAGAGAGTGATTATTTTATCATTAAGGACATTGAACAAGAGCTTGGTGCCCAAAGGTCAGCTGGCAGCATCCAGATTTGAACTTGGCTTTTTAGAATCCAAGTGCTCTTTCGCCACTCTGAAAGCTCGTGTATTTCACACTCTTGCCAAAGGCCAGACTTTGAGGAAGTTAAACCTTTGGTTCTGCTCTTAAAAGCCATCACATATCTGAGATTGTAACTTTGCAAGCCATGAACCCTGACAGATCTGTGAGTGAGAAAAGCAAGGAGGCACAGCTGGTCCTAGATTTTGACCTTCCATCTTTGAGCTTCTATTTATTTTTCACTTGAGACTGGATTTTCAGAATAAATGGATTAGAGAGAAAGGATATGGTTGGTTACAGAGATTGAAAAAGTATTATTATTTTTATAAAAATACTGAATATTTAATATGACAATTATTGCTTAGACATGTTGCTGGCACTTGCAAGGAGAGGACTCTGAGCCAAACCATTACTGGAGCTCTTATTGTGTGGTTATTAATACTGCATGACTGATATGCTCATTACCCCCAAAACCCAAGCAGTTCATTTCCTAGTGAGTCTCTACTCTTCTCCCCACGGAAGCTCCTGCTTCCTGAGACTCAAGTCTGGAGCTGGAAACAGATAGATGCTTGGGGACCTCATGGCAGCCCCAAGAGAGATGTCTGGAAGCTCAAAATTGGTATGGTGGGAAAGGAAGACCTTTGTTAAGTTCATTCTGGCACTCAGGGAGGAAAGTACTTATTAAAACAGAAAAACAGTGACTCGCATCTACAGTAACACAGATGACAGAGTATTTGCACCCAGAGTGTCTCATCAGGACTTCACATCAACCTGAGAAGGCAGGCAGGTTGGACAGTATCTTGAGGACACTGAGGCTGAGAAAGGCAAAGTGACTCTCTTGAAACCATTCAGCTGGAGACTGGGGAGGCTGGTCCATGAACTCAGAGTATCTGAGGCCAGGCCTGGTGTGTTTTCTCCACCTGCATCTCTGGGGAGTGGAAATTATCCAGACTCAGAGAGCATTCCTGTCCAATTTCAAACCTCTATGGCCATTAAAAAAAAAAAAAACATTGGCAGGCTGCACCCTTAATTCTAAGTTTAAAGACAGCTCTCCTTCTTGATCTCAGCTTGGGCTTAGGTGCCTCTCCACTGTGCTCCCACCCTAACCTTTACCCTGATTATAGCATATATAATTTATTTACTTAACACTTGTTTGTTTACTTGTCCATCTCGTCTTCTCATTTGTGAGCTGCTCTAGATCTGGGACTCATTCACTGTTTCCCTGTGGTTCCTGAAACAAAATCTGGAAACACGGTGGGCAATGCAATTTGAACTGAATGAAATTAAGCCAAATGGTAATGTGAGAAGCTTACCGTGGACCTCTGGCAAGTCCAAACCATGTCTTTTGTCCTTACACGGAGGTAGTCCCTCTCTCTCCACTCAGCATTTTCATGTCTCCTACTCTCCATTCTCAGAAAACTATCTGATGCTCCTACTCACCCTGAAGTTTGAGGGACTGAGAGGACTGAATGTGGGATTCTCCTTGGGGTGTTTGCACTTTAACAGTCAATGGAGCTGCCAACGTAGAATTTCTAGCACTGGGAACCCTGCAGGCATTTTTTGGTGGTGGTTGTTGGCGTGTGTTGGAGAGGGAAGGCAGATGTTCCCCTGATGTACTGCTGCAATGCCAAGTGTTTCAATGAAGAGACGAGGGGTTGTCTCTGAGACCATGAGTCTCATATACATGTGGGAGCTCATGGAGTACCTCTATCAGAACATATTGCATATGTGTATACATGTGGGTGGGTGTGGAGAGTGTGGACAAACTCATGCACCCTTGAGCTTCTAGAAGGAGAAAAAAAAAGAGAGAAGATGAACCACCCAAGGTCTATTTCACCCCACCCCACCCCACCACAGAGACGAAGTCATCAAAGGAAGGGCCTAGAGGGGCCCAATATAGTGGAAGTTGGTCACCTACTTCCCAATTCCCCCTCCTCTGTCCCTTTTCTTTTCTGACACATCTGGGAAGACTCTGGCCAGGGTTCCTGGCTGTCTGGAATTTGGGAAATGACCAAATCCGACTATTGTTGGACAGCCAGCTGGGTCCAATAAGCTTCCACAACATAGAGGCCAACATGGACACAGAACTGGCTGGGAGAAAGGACTGAACAAATCTCCAAGTCCAGAGAGCTCAGTATGCCATCGTTCACTCTCCAAAACACCATCAAATTTTAATGCCCACAAATGTGTGCTCAGGCCACGCAGTCTCTTCACTTTCTGGGTGTACACATTCTCTTAGCCACAGGCACATTGGTTCATTATTGGCTCAACAACCATTTGGTGTGTGCCTACTCTACATTAGGCACCGTGAGCAATATGGCATGGGGTAGAGACCTCTGAACTGCCCCAGGAATTCTACACTTTTCCTGCTATTGTTCCCAGCTTTGCTAAAGTTATAGGCCTCTGAGGACAGGATCCAAGTTCTCACCATCATCATCTCTCTCTAAATACTTTGTGTAAAACTCTGCCCATCGGTCCTACATACATGTTTCTTGAGCAAATTAATAAATAAGTAAATTAATGAATGAAGTAGAAGATATGATCTCTACCCTCAAGAAGTTTACAGACTATTAGGGGAGAAAATATTTAAATAAATTACTCCCAAGATCTCATCCCTCTTTATGATTCTGTTTTTATGAAATATTTGCCATACAATGCAGAATGTAACACATTACATTTGAGATTATATATTATCAACAGGAGAGAAGAAACTCATAGCGTCAACCAATTATTGAGTATCTGCTATTTGTCAGCTACTGTTCCAGGCACTTCTGAATTATTGCCTCATTTCATCTTGACAATAATTTTCTTTTTCAGAGAGCTATGTAGTTTAATGATAATAATAGATATTGTTTATCAAGTGCTTGCTCTGTGCCAGGCAACAGGCTAAACTCTACACAAATGATCTTACTTAATTCCCACAACAAACCTGTAAAATAGGTGACTTTATTTTCCTATTTTAGAGGTGAGGAAACTGAGGCTGAGGGGAAGTAAATGATTTGTCTAAGAGAGACAGTGCTAGCTTCTGGCCAAGTAGAGACTTGAACTGCATCTGTCTGACACCAGTGTCTGGGCTTTTAGTCACTTTGTATGGAGATGTATGAGTGCTGGGAGCACATCCTGCATTTGACTCCTGCTTGCTCGCTTCCTAGCTCTGTGATCCTGGGTACATCGCCCTTACTGAGCTTCACTTTCCTGATTTGCCGAACAGAGATGGTAATCATTCCCTTGAGTGACTGTTGTGAGAATTAAATAAGATGACATGTGCAGATTCCTGTGACATAGTAGGTGCTGATGCATATTGGTTCACCTATTTTTTTTTTTCCATAAAAAAGGTAACTTTAAAAAAAAAATGGGTCAGCAAATAACCACTTGTCCTTCAAACCTGCCCTGTTGGATCTCCCTTCCCTGCCCCCGGCCAGATGCTATAGCTGTTCTAGTCACTTTCAGATATTAGAACAGTTTTATTTTCAGGTATTAAAAAGGCCAGGTGGATATAAATCAATACTTTCATTTCACATCCAATTTAAGCTTCTCCATTTTTTCCCAACTTGGACCCCACCAGGGCTTGGAAGCCTGTGGTGGGGGAGGGGGCCATTGTTTACTTCTTCACACTCCCTGCTCCATCCCATCTCCACCTGCCAGCCTCTGCCTCTGGCTTCTTTGGGGCTGGGATGACAGGAAAAAGAAGAGTAAAGGGCATATTTTGCTTGATTGGTAACAGGGCCCCCTGTGTGCCCAAATGCTGGCTCTTTGTAGGTTTCCCTCAGATCCCTTTAACACTGGGGTCTTTGTCCTCTCTGGCTGACCTCTGGTGACTTCCCCTGTGCTCCTTCTCCAGGGATCACCCCCAGCCTCTCTTCTGGGGTCACTTTACCTCGGCAGTTCGTCCTTAGGGCAAGTCCACTTCAAGACACCTGTAGCGCAGCTCCTGTTTTGACATCCACTTGTCCCAGGGAAAGCTCCATCAGATTTGGGACACTGAAGCCTCTTCCTGACAGGCAGCTCCAGCCGGCCTCTCCTTGCCTTCTGACTTTGCCAGATGAGGAAAATATTTCAGTTTCCAAGCCCCCTAAACACCTGAGGATGCAGATCAAGTTTTCCCAGAAAACTTGAAAGCAGGGTCTTGCCCTGCTTTGCTCTAGTCCCATGAAGCAAAGATTTTCTTCTCCTCTTTCCAGACAATCTATCTGTACCTTCTGAACATGAGTCTCTTTAAGATGGGGAGGGAGTGGTACAGATATCAGGACCCTTTATTAAGCAGACTACCTCTAACGAATCCTCTCTCTGAATGCTTCTTGATCAATCTCCAGCCTTCTATAATATATATGATTGAGGTGGGAGGGACTAAGGATCACAAATTGAATATCTCTGTTTCTTCATAATCCCTGAAGATGTGATGTGTCTAAGCACCCTCTTTAGAATGTGTGGAACTTAACTTTCATTTTCCTTGGCTTTAGGGCCTTAACCTAAAGTCCAAAACAACAGAAAAAATTTCATTCAACACGCTGCTACAATTCTCTCTCTCTCTTTCTCTCACTCTCTCATGTATATAATTTTAAATAATGTACATATTTTTAAAAATCTAATGGTATTACAAGATTAATAAAAGAAAAAAACAGTTGCTTCTCCTATCCATCCTGACTCGGTGCTGCATTTCCCCAAAGTAATAACTTCCAGCTTTTTCTGCTATTTTGATAATTCCTTATTTATAATATACAAGTATAACTATCTCTTGATTTTTAAAATATTTTAGATATTAACTGTTGTCTTCCTAATAAAGGACATGAGAATTTAGATCTTTTGTTACCCTTTGTAATGGTCAAGTTCATGTGTCAACATGGTCGGGTAATGGTGCCCAGTTGTCTGGTCAAGCAAGCACTGGCCTAATTGTTACTGTGAGGACATTTCATGGATTTAAATAATCAGTAAGTTGATTGTATCTAAGAATGATATTATCTACAATCAACTGAGGAGATGGCCTTCAGCAGTGAAAGATATCTCACCCAATCAGTTGGAGGCTTTAAAAAGAGAAATGATGATTTCAGCAGTCAGAAGAGAGAATTTCCATCTCTACTTCAGCCAGCCAGCTTCTCCTGGGGAATTCATCAGAGTTCCCAGCTTGCAGCCTGCCCCATGGAATTTGGACTTGGTCATCCTTACAGTCATATGAGACAATTTTATAAAATTTCATAATATTTTCAGATATCTTCTGGAGTTTTGTTTCCCTAGAGAAACTGACTAATACACCCTTCCTGCCTGTTCCCTCCCCAACACAAACATTTCCCTTTCCCCTACATTTTCAATATAGTCACATGACATTTTTTATTAAGTACTGTATCCATTATTATTATGTAAATATCAGTGGCTAAGCCACATGGTGTACTGATTATATTTCTGGTTTTAAACATCTTTTGTTTTCCCTAAACTCAATCTTTGCTCATTTTAGTTATTTGCTTAGCATGTAATATAAAAATAATTAATCTTTGAACTCCTCAACAAATCTATCAAACTCTTCTCAATAATGTGGACCATGTAAGATAATCTGTCTGCTCTAATTTTTTCCTAGGAAAAATACCCTCAAGAGCCCTCAACCCTCCTATTCTTTCAGGACTGGTTGCTCTTTAGGGCTCCTCACCCTGCTATCATTTCAGGATATAGCTTACTATCACCCTGGAAGATGAGACCTTTCTACTACATTAGACCTTGTTTCTTGGATTTAATATCTTTCTCTTTCTTTATTTTTTAATTTATATTTTGGTAGAGCGCATCCTTAGTAGCTTCCTGAGAAATATTCATGGCAGATAATTTTTTTGAGATCTTTTTGAAAATATCAGAGTAAGAGATAGTTTGGCTAGGTATTGAATTCTAGGCTAGAAGTAATTTTTTTCTCTCAGAATTTTGAAAGTATTCATTTATTGTGTTCTAGCTTCCAATAATTTTTTTTTTTCTGATAAGACTAATGCAATTTTTTTTTTTTTTTGAAGTTGGGGTCTGAGGATTGAACCCAGGACCTCATTTGTGGGAAGCCAGTGCTTAACCACTGAGCCACATCAGCTTCCCTGAGTTGGTTTTATCATTTATTTTTCCTGTTGCTTTGTTTTTGTTTTTTTCAGGAGGCACGAAACTGGAACCTCCCATGTAGGAGGCAGGTGCTCAACTGCTTGAACCACATCTGCTCCCTAAGGCAATTTTGATTTCTAATTTTTATATGTCTTTTTTCTCTTTCTCTCTATTCTTATTGTTTTGGAAATTCCCAGCCATGTATCTTGATATGGTTCTTTTAAAAGTCATTATTCTAGGCATCTTATGCATCCTTTCATTCTTCTTCTGGAATTTCTGTTAGGGGGATATTGGACCTCTAGATTGATCCTTAATTGTCTTAACTTTCCATCTCTTTGTCTTCTTTTCTACTATCTGGAAGATTTCCTCACTCTTTTTCTTTGCAATCAATCTATTAAAACTTCTATTTCTGATATTACATTTTAAATTTGCAGTAATTATTCTGTGTTCTTTAAATTTCTGAGATAATATTCTGCTCTTGTTCCATGGATGCAATCTTTTCTCTTTTAAGATTTTATAGTTCAGAAATATTTGTTTCTGTTTTCTGTATTGTCTCTGTTTCCTCCAAGTTATTGATCCTATTTGTTCTTTGGATTCGCTCTTCTAGTATGCAGACTGCTCAGTTAATTCCCCGTTTTCAATAAGGTGACTCACCCCTCACTCAGCTGGGCATGGTGTCCCCAAGTTCAAAATCTCATTTAAACTTCTCCATAGAATAAACTTTACTCAAGGATAATGCAGGGTTGTGGAGGTAAGTTTGTGTGTCTTATTGGGTTGGCACTATGTCTGGGGTCTGGGATTCTTATGCAGCAGGCATAAGGTGTGAAGTTCAGATGTGAGGTGAAGTTCTCTTAGAATGTACCTGAAATTGTTTGGATTGCATGCACAACTGGCTGCAGCAGCAACGGTTGGTGAGAAACAAGTGGTAAAAGGCAGAACCAAGAGGATTTGTGTGTAAGAGGTATTTGATATAGGTGGGAACCAGTTTACTTCTCATTGACCTTGCACCACGAGAATACAGGTTTCTCTGCTCTGCTAAATCAGATATCTCTTTTCCATCTACTTTCCAGTTCTATAATTATATTGGTATTTCTCATTTGCTGTGGTCTTCCCTGCCATGTTTTTGTCCATGTGGATTTTATATATCTATATATATATAATTTTCAGTCATTTTAGTGGGTTTTGGAGAGAAAATAGATGTAAATTCATATGATTATTCTGTCATG
>JAQZBX010060981.1:0-17194 GCA_029593785.1 Cabassous unicinctus
TTTTTATTTTATTTATCCCCTCCCTTGCTGCTTGTGCTGCTGTGTCCATTTGCTGCGTGTCTTCTCTGTGTCTGCTTATCTCCCCCTTGCTGTGAGGTCTTGCCGCATCAGCCCACGGCGCCGCAGAGCCGGCCTGCCCTCACAAGGAGGCGCCGGGAAGCGAACCCGGGGCCTCTCATATGGTAAACGGGTGCTCTATCCATTGCGCCACACCCGCTTCCTGCGGTGAGGTTGCTGCATCAGCCCACCGCACCGCTCAGGCCGGCGTGCCTTCACAAGGAGGCCTCAGGACGCGAACCCGGGCCTCCCATATGGTAAACGGGGGCTCTATCCACTGAGCCACACCCGCTTCCCTATGTTATTCTTAAAGGCAATTCTTACTTCACCCATTTTGATCTTTGGGTTTTATGTCATATATTGTTTTCATCACACTTTTTACATTTTTAGTAATTTTTAGTCATATAATCTTCATTTCTAGACTCTCTTCCAAGCTTCTCTCTCCTATCTTTTCCTTTCAAGCTGTAGGACCCTCTTTAGTATTTCCTGCAAAGCCAGTCTCTGTTTCTGTTTATTTGTGAATATTCTAAATTCACTCTCATTTTAGAAAGACAACCTTGCCAGATATAAGATTTTTGGCTGGCATTTTTTCTCTTGCAGTAACTTAAATATATCATACCACTTCCTTCTTGCCTCCATGGTTCTTGATGAGAAATCAGTACTTGATCTTATTGGACATCCCTTGTATGTGACAAATCTTTTTTCTTCTTGCTGCTCTCTTTACCCTTGGCATTTGACATTCTGATTAGTATGTGACTCGGAGTAGGTCTCTTTGGATTTATTCAGATGGGAGTATCCTGTGCCCCTTGGACATGAATATCTATGTCCTTCAATAGGGCTGAGAAATTGTTTACCATGATTTTCTCAAGTATTCCTTCTTCCCCTTTTCCTCTCCTTCTGGGACACCCATGACACATATGTTTGCATGTCTCTTGCTGTCGTTTAGTTTCCTAAGACCTATTCAATTTCTTCCATTCTTTTCTTTATCTGTTCTTTTGTATGTTTGCTTTCAGAAGGCCTGTCTTCAAGCTCACTGATCCTTTCTTCTGCCTCTTCAAATCTGCTCAACATTAGGTTTGTGAGGGGCATTCAGATTATTGAGTGTCGATGTAAGTTGCTCATTCTCATTGTTGTATAATATTCCATGTGTGACTATTTCAAAATGTATTCATCCATTTTATCACTAATGGGTATTTGGGTCATTCCAGGGTTTTTTTTTTTGTTGTTGTTGTTGTTTTTCACAAATAGTAGGGCTATGTGCTTCCTTTATCCATGCCTTTTGGTGAATATAGGTACATATTTCTATGGGGTTTATATCTAGGAGAACTGTTGAGTGATAGGATAGACATCTATTCAACATTAGTAGATATTGCCCAATAGTCATTTTTACCAATTTATACTTCCACTAACATTGTGTGAGAGTTCCTGTCACTTCTCATCTTTGCTCACACTTGGATTATCTGTTTTTCTCATCTTAATCATTTTGTTAGATGAAGTATCACATCATGTAGATATTTAGCTCCAATTTTAATAGCTGGAACCTGAGATACTAGCCTGTAGGTTGAACACTGATGTTTACACTAAAATTTGTTGTCCCTAGCTCCCACCTACATAAACGCAGGGCTTCAAAACCCACTTCAAAGCCCACTAATTATTACTGAATGTCCATTTAGTCCACAGGAACCTTCTACTGGAGTTTGTCTCTGGCCACATCATTGCTACACAAGGCATGTAGACAAGTGATTTCATTAGAACCATGGATACCAAGCTCTCTAAGTGAGTACTGTGTTTCCAAGAGGGATTTTATTTTCTCAGTACTCCAAACACTGCCAAAGTCCAAGCCTACTGAAGAGCTTGTGCTCCCTTTTTTTTCTCATTTCATGAGTGCAGTGTTCCACTAAGAAACGTTCTTCATTATCTGGGTTCTTTGTTACCTGAGCCCCAAGGCATTACCTCTGCCTCTACCCCCATCACCTGCCCTGGTTCAGCTAGGTAAAGCCCATCAGAATCTGATATTTCAGCTCCTACCTCATTTCCTTCTCCACCCCCAATGCTCATCATTCCTGATTCCTGGGGTGGGGGTGGGGGGCATGGAAGAATCAGCCCCTACCAACCTTTCCATCCATCTCTTTTTTCCTCACAGGAAGTTTTTTTCATGCACAAATTACAGAGGCAGGAACATTTATACAAAGCTTCTGCCTGGCACACTCCCTGCCTCCCATGAGCGGGTGCCCTTGTGTCAACAGCCCACCAGTCACAACTGGACTGTCTCAGTTTAGGATGGTAGGATAATGTGCTATGAATTTTTTTTTCTAATAAGTGGGATAATTTGGAAGTTGGAAAATCACCAGCTGTCAGAAGAAAAAGAAACATCTCTGCACTATCCTACCAATAAGTCACAGGGTTGCTCAAGATGAAAAATCCCAAGAAATGGCAGTGAGTCCAGGCTCATGAAATTAGATCCATTCTACTGACTCAGGCACTTAATGTCTTACAGAGTTGCTGCCCTGGTTTGAGTATTTGTGAACCCCAGAAAATTAGGTTCTTAAGCTAACCTATTCTTGTGTGTGCATGCCTATTGTATGTGCGACTTTTTGGTTAGATTCAGTTAAGGGACCTTTTAATTAGATTGCTTCAGGTAAGGGGCTTTAATTAGACTGCAGGGCCCAGAGTGAGCCCTAATCCTCTCACTAGAGTCTTATATAAACTGAGGACTGAAGGCAGAGACACACGGAGAAAGAGAGCTGCCATTTTACCCTGCCACGTGAGAGAGGACTTCATGATCACCTACAGGTGCAGAAAGACAGAGGAAACCTGAGAGGCTGAGAGAGTCGGAGACTGGAATCAGCAGAGCAGCCTGAAGCCAAAGAGATGTAGCCTGGGGAGAGATGGGCCATATGCCTGATCACCCACAGCCAAGTTCGGGGGGGAAAGTGAGCCTCGAGGCAAAAGAAGAGACTGGCCACCATTTTGCCTTGCCACATGGCAGGAGTCCAGGATCTGTCAGCAGCCAACTTTGATGAGACAGCATCTCTGATGATGCCTTAATTTGGACATTTTCAGAGCCTGGGAACTGTAAGAATTTACCTGAATGAATTCCCATTATAAAAGCCAACCCATTTCTGCTATTTTTCATTGGCAGCCTTTAGCAAACTAAAACAGTTGTCATACCTATAAAAAGATATAACAAGAATAACTTGCTCATTATTTTCTCTAGTCCTAGAGAAACTATTTGCTCATTATTTCTCTAGTCCTAGCTTTGTTTTTATTAATTGAGTATATTTTTATTAATTTTATATATATTTATATATAAAACCTACCAATTCAGTGGCTTAAGACTGAAAGCATATAGTTAGCTCACGTGTCTGGGAGTCAGAGATTTAGTCTGGGCTAATCTGGGCGATTTTCTGTTGCTTGGCTGGGTTCACTCACACGTTTGGACTCTTAGCTGTCTATATGGTCATGGATGGGATGACTGAGGTGACTCAACTCTGCTCTAGGTGTCTTTCCTACTTCCTCTGGGAGCAGCAGACTAGCTTCAGCAGGTTCTTCTCGTGGTGACAGCAAAGGGCAAGAACCAGCAGTTCAAGGCTCTGCTAGTATCATGCCTGTTGACATTCCATCGGCCAACGCAAGTCCTGCAGCTGGGACCAGAGTTGGCGGGAGGCACTGCAGAGTTAGGGCTAAAGGCACAGATACAGGAAAGAGTAGGGAACTGGGGCTACTTTAGTAATCTAGCACCCTAAGTAAACTTGGACAAGTCACTTAATCTTCCTAAACCTCAGTTCTGTTCTCCGTAAAATGGGGATGATCATAACAATCATCCCCTAAATTTTTCTAATGACTCAAAATGTGATAAATCATATGTAAACAAGTGTTTCATAAGCTAAGTATTTATACATGTGAGGTTCCATTATTATTATTATTATTTACATTGTTCTTTTTATTATATTTACACAATTGACTTTAAGCCACTTTGAGGGGGTGAGCTTGGCTTTTAGTGCCCCTGGCCCTGACAAATTCCTTCATGCTTTAACAGGCCTCCGGGAGTTTCCATTGCCGTAGACTACCCATTTTTAGGAAACACTCAAGGAGTGAATGAAAGGATGAATGAATGCATGGACAAATGAATGAATGAATAACATTTTCAAGGAAATGGATAGTCAACCCTTGTCCGTTTTTCTATTCAAGCAAAATGAATTTAGTGTCTTCTCTGTGCACAGCTCCCTAAACCTCAAGTATCTGGAATACAAATAAAAACAGAGACAACAAGGAATTCACAGTCTGGGGTGAGAATCACTCCCAAGCAAAAACTATATGACAAGGTGTGGAATGCTCTATTGGAGGTATGAGCCAGGTAATGTAAGAGCTTGTGGGTCTCCTTAGAAAGACGAGAGAACGTTTCAAAGAAGACACTTTGCAGACTGGAGGAATGAGTGGGATATGTTGAATTCCATGGGCAGGGGGCGCATGTTCTAGCCAAGGCAATGGTCTATGTCAATAAAGGGTCCGAGAGAGGTGGCCTGTTTGGACACTGTTCAAAAATGCTGGGATTTCTAATAGGACCATATGTGTAGTGAGAAATGATGTTAGACAAGTGGTCAGGTGTTAGAGCATCCCTGGAAGGGCCTTTTTATGTTATCCCAAGACTTTCCATTCTGAAGGCAATAGGGGAGGTGGGACACTAAAGAGTTGAGAGGAGTGGCATGTCCAATTTTAGTATTAGAAAGACCACAATGGGGAGGATGGACTGGAGGCGGATATGGCCTTGTCTAGGGAAGACAATAAGGATGGCAAGAGTCCAGGTGAGAGATGCCCTGTCTTTGGTCCTGAACCATTGCCGGGGGGATGAAGAGAGAGGGTGCATATGGCAGAGAGTCACAAGTGCTAATGGGGCATTGTGATGGACTGGATGCAGGAGCAAGGTCATCTTGAGACATGAATTATACCAGCCCACAACAGATGCAGGCAAAGAGTATTCACTCACTGTGTGAGCCAGTCAACAGAGTGGCATTTACTGAGAGCTTATTTGGACATACCACTATAAAGCATCCACACAAAGGATGAAGATACAGACCCATGACAATTAGTAAAAAAGTAGATGTAATAACTCGCTGATTAGAAATAGTCTCAATAAAGGAACAAGCAATATGTTATGAGACCATCAAGAAAGGGGTGATTGAGCCTGATTGTCATTTTTAGGAGCTGGAAGATATCATTCTCACCCTAAATTGTTCTTGTCTCTATTCATTGTCATAATGGATTCTATTCCCTTGACAGAAAGCCAGCTAAGCTTTTCATTCCCTTTTTCTAATGTGTGTAAAATGGAACAAGGCTCAAAATTCTATAGTCATTTACCAGAAATGGCTGAGCCAGCACTGTGGAAACCATCTTTCCTTGGTGATGGTTGTTTTGAGGACATGCTTGCCTCCCAATGGTTCTTTACTCCAGGAGACATTAGGACAGCATGACTAACTTTGGGCAGACTGGATCTGGGAGAGCCTGAGATAAGATTCCAGGTACTTGACTCATTCTGTCAGCTTTCTAAAACAGTGTGAGACCATTCCTCTGAGAAGTGGGTGGGCAGCCAGTTCTGGAAACTTTCTCCTGAAGTCCTGTAATCCACCTGCAGAAGTGAGCTTTTGTTTCATAGTTCCTAGTATCTTAGGTTGGATTCTCCAGAAGCAGATCCCAGGATGAGTAATCATGTCCAAGTGATTACCAGGGAGTGAAGGAAACATGGCAGGGAAGGAGAAGAAGCCAAGCAATGGTGTGATTACAGGTGAGGATCCTGCTTCAGCCTGATCCCGTGGGAAGCTCTGGAGGCTAAATTACTCCTTAGACTTTGTGGAGACTTGAAGCAAGGGAACTGGGCTTTTATACTTGGGGACATAAACTCCCAGGAATTCTCTGTTCTCTGAGTGAGTAAAGTGCCTGCAGAGCCCAGGGACAGCCCTTAGAAGAAGTTCCCAGGGGTAAGCTGTTAGAAGCAAAGCACATCATGGACTTTAAACTGGGAGAGGAGGGAAGTGAAGACAGTAGGAACATGAGGGGTCCCTGGATTGTAAGTCCTGTTGGAGATACAGAATTCTCAATGTGGTGAATAGAATTATATACCCCAATTTAGACATGCTTTTGGTCTTGATCTCATTCCTGAAGATGCTATTTTAGTTAAGGTGCTGCCCAAATGAATAAGGTTGGGTCTTAATCTGGATTATTGGAGTCCTTTATAGACAAAAGAAATTCAGATATAGAGAAAGTCATGGAGAAGTCAATGGAAAATGGAAGACAAAGGAGAGGACATCACCATGTGGCATAATGCAGAGATCCAAGCCAAGGAACCCCAAGGATTGCCACAAGTATGTTCCAGAATATTTTGGACTGTGGGAAGAATGCGTTGCCTTGCTGATGTTTCGATTCTGGACTTCTCCCAGTCTCAAAACTGCGAGCCAATAAATTCCCGTTGTTTAAGCCCACCCATTTCATAGCATTTGTCCTAACAGCCTGGCATATTAGGACACTCAGTGCCAGGAAACTTGAGGGAATGAGCTGGAGAGAGGAAGTGTCTACTGGGAGAGTGGAATACTTGAAACTGAGATGATGGAGGATTTTTAAGTTATTGCTCATGAAAATGCATGGGGTAATAATTCTCAGTAGAGGGCTACTAAGGATACCCATAGTGCATTTTGGAAATTTGTGGGGCATTTTTGGATGTTGATAGGATAGGAGACAATACTATCATTTAATGGGCTAGGGTCAAGGATGTGTAGAACATTCTCACACAGTGAAGAATGCCCCAAATAACATGGCACTCAAATATCCCACCAGATATCCAATGAGGTGAAAAAGCCACTTATAATCCTCTCAGCCTAATCCCTATCTCCATTCTACAGATAAACACAAATTACACATCTTGTACATTTTAATGTTAACTGACTTTTTAGGGATGGAGTGATTATGTAAATCAAGGGAATATCTAACTGTGTGTTTTCTAGAACTTTATCAAGAATTACTCTCCCTTTTGGAAAATCATGACACTGAAAACAACAGCCACTTGAAATATTTGAGTAGCCAACCGCAGCACAACCGTTTCCATACATTTTTGGAATCCACAGTTATTTTTGTAAGCTTTGATAAGCTTATTTGGTCCTTATTTATAAAACAAAACAAAACAAACAAACAAAAAAATCAACGTACCCAGAAGCTGGGGAATGAGCTGATAAAAGGATCCTGGGGCTTCTGAGTAGGGCCTTATCTTCTATGCCTGAGCATGGAAGGGCCCAGTTCCAACAAAATCCAGGGGGTTAGTCAGAGAAGAATAATTCTCCCAATTTCTAGCTGCATATTTTTACCTTGTCTTTATTACGTTTTCACAGGGATTTGAAGGGTACTTTTTGGGTAGAAAAGAATACAGGCTACAAGTTTACCTAAAACATATATTTTGAGAATTTTGTTCCAGCCATGTCAATTCTGAAGCAAATAATGTAGAGCTGGAGGGGAAGGACTTAACCCCTCTTCTCAGAGAGCATTGGAACTTGCCTATGAAATCTTGTGGGTGACTTTGAGCAGATTAGACACTTTTCTCAAGGAAAAGTGAAGTGATATTGTAAGAGAGGTAAACACAAGGACTGGATTTCTCAGCTGCAAAGCAGACCCCACTGACATCGAGTCTGATAAATTCTCCCATTAGGACCATGGAAAATTCAGTGGAAATCTATGCAACCCCTAAATGGTGCATTAACTTAGAGTATTTCGGCACTCAGTCATCTGTTTGGGCAGGTAGTCAGAAAGAACATAGCAGAACAGTATTAAGGAAAAAAAATAAGTTCTTGATAAAATGTCACAAGAGAGCAAAAAAACCTTATTTTCTATTCCTTTGAGGTATAATTGATATGTTAATCAGAGTCCATAATGAGTTTTCATTTCTTTCTCTAGTAATATAAATTTACGAGGAAATTCAAAATTGATTTATTTTCTTAAGCGAGAGAATAGGCAGTCAATACAAATGATAAAGAAGGCCAGCTAGAGACTATAAAATCTGCTCCTTTGAAAAAGAAGCAGCTATTTTTCACGCCCTGACCATAGCTGCCATGTGAGAATGAGATGCCAGCATGTTAGCAGATCTTCTAAGGTTTTGACAAAAATTAGAAATCTAGATTTGATGTGAACATCCAGATTAAAATTTTGTCAACTACTAAAAAATTACTACACTAACACAGTCTCATAAATAGCAAGGAAATAATTTCACAACCGAATAAATGGAATAAATTATTGCTAAACTTTGAAATTATTATATTAAGGTTTATAATTATTTTTTCGCTATTAAGATACATTTGATTCCTTGCTTACTTTATTTAAACTTGACGTGATTTTCTCTCACCTCTGTCCATTTTCAGTGTTCAATTCTATTTATACTCTTGATATAAAGTCCATCCCTTAATAAATACCTGTTAATCCCTGCTCCATTTTCTGGGGGTTATGAATCTGGAAGCATCATCAATATCCAAAGATCACTATGGCAATCTTTGAATCTATGACCAGCTGGACAATAAAAAGAACAGTAAACAGAATCCAAAACTTGCATTTTGTTTCTGGTGATGCCTCTATTTTCCAGTTGGTGAAGCCTGAGATAGCATTAGATGCTATACAACTATACTTAAGTCTTGTAAGGACTGCAAAAAAGCCCCTTTGGAAATGAATAGCTCTAAACTATATGGCCTAAAATTTTATGTTTCCAAATGTAAAAACAGAAATTTGTATGAGCTCTTTTGTTCCAATACAAATTCAGTTCAGTTCAACAAGTCATTAAAAAATGTATGTCAAAATCAGAATAACAATGAAATATCTAATTTTATTTGTCAGATTAGCAAAGAATAGAAACATTAAAGATGGATTTGAGTGATATAGCATTCTTTTTCACTCCAAGAGGGAATGTAAATTGGTATGACTTTTGACAACTCAGTTCAGCAATATGTGACCAAATAAAAAAATATACATGCATACCCTTTGGTTTAGCAATTCCACTTCTAAGAAGCTTATTTTAGCATTGTCCATAATAGTAAGACAAAAGTAACAACTTAAATGCTTATTAACAGGAGAAGAGTGGAATAAATGTTGGCAACCCAGTCAGTGGAATGTTTTGCATTCACTATAATAATGACGTATATTTGTATTTGTTGACAAGTAAAGAATGGTATTATATGTGAAGAAAAAAAGGAGGGTTCAGAACAACATTCTTATTATGGTCCTGCGTTTGTTAAAGCACATATATACTGATATAAGATAAAGAGCTAGAGATAGATAGATAGAGAGAGAGAGAGAGAGAGAGAGAGAGAGAGACTATTGCAGGAACTCATTGCTTTAAATGGTAGTATAAAAATGACAGTGGCAGCTCGCTCTTATTATGTTATTAGAGTATAGGGAATTGAAAAAAAAATAGTAAAACTAATACCTATTTAGTACACTCTAATATGAAACATTAAAAACATTGATAAGTAATTTTTTTAAATAAAACTCATCAAGAATAGTAGTTTGAATGGTGCTTGCCTTCTTGTCATATAACTTAACATATTGAGCAAGCATTTTTCAATGCCTTGGCAAATTGTCATATTCTTTTCTTAGTTTGGATCAGCTTCCAACATTTTACCTTTTGCATTTCCAATGTCATGAAAAATCTCAAAGAATTTCTTTAATGTGAAATGCTTTTGCTGGCATCACTTCCTCTGGGACATCTTCACCCCTTTGTCATAACTGCATTCCACGCTTCCGTCGCTGTGTTAGCCTTCTCTAAGTCCCTCCTCTCCAGTGACAGGAGAGCCAGCATACCCATAGTCAGCTATTTCTGCCAGAACTCCATCTGCTTTCTCTTTGAATTTCAGTTTTTCTTTGTTGTCCTTTCATTTTGTTGACCAATCCCCTTATTTGATCACCCATTTTTGTAAGATGTCACATGGGGTTATCACTGGAGACAGAGAAGCAACACAGATACAAGCTTTGCTTTCTGTGCATGAACTGAATAACAATGCACAGTAACCAATCACAGACAGACTTTGAAAGAGGTGATATGATTGGTCACTGATTATGATGCACACTGGTTATTTACAATGTGATTGGTGGACAGAAGAACTAGAAGCCAACTTTGTACTTCCTGCAATTACTCACAATTAATACAATGGGGTAACTGAAATTTGAACCAGGTTGTTGTGGGACTGAGCAATAAGTGAACTGCGATAACTGAAAGTCTTCCGTATCAGAACCACACAAAGTGGGGACTGCAAGCATAGAAAAAGCCTAGAAGGACATGCAACAGAATGTAAAAAATGGCTATCGATGGATCAGACATTTGCAGATAATTTTATTTTATTTTAAAAATTTGCTTATGTGTATTTTCTAAGTTTTTCTACGTTTAGTATATATTATTTCTACAAACAAAAATAAACAATATAAGAAAAAATGTAGTTCTTACTTTTTACTCCTATAAAATCTAATTAGAGTTTTTATATGAATCAATAAAATTAATTTGATTCTGATAACTTGAAGATAATTTAGTTAATAAAAAGTTTTAAAGTTATTCTTTTAGGGAAGCAGGTGTGGCTCAATCGATAGAGCTCCCGTTTACCATATGGGAGGCCCCGGGTTTGCTTCCCGGCACCTCCTTGTGAGGGCAGGCCGGCCCGTGCGGTGCGGTGGGCTGATGCAGCAAGACCTCACAGCAAGGGGGAGATAAGCAGACACAGAAAAAACACACAGCAAATGGACACAGCAAACACAAGCAGCAAGAGGGGGATAAATAAATAAATAAATAAATCTTAAAAAAATAAAAATAAAAAAAATAAAGTTATTCTTTTAAATTCCACCTCTCCCAATTGGTTTTTTTTTTTTTAAGGAGGTACCAGGGAATGAACCCAGGACCTTGCACATGGAAAGCAGGTGCTCAACCACTGAGCTACATCTGCTCCTCCTCCAAATGGTTTTGATTTAAATGAGTAACTTTGATTATATTAATTTGAGGAGAAACTACTCTATGACAATTTAGTCTTTCCAAGAATATTGCTATGTCTCATCATTATATGCCCACCAATAACATTTTTTTTTTCTTTTTTGGTGTACAGTTCTATGAGTTTCCCCCCACTTGCTGTCTGTGTCCATTTGCTGGGTGATCTTCTGTGCCTGTTTCTTGCCTTCTCATTTTTCTCTTCCAGGTTTCACTGGGATTCATTTCAATCCTAGGGACCTCCGATGTGGGAGAGAGGCACCCTGTCACTTGTGCCACCTCAGGTCCTGGTTTCTGGCGTGTCTTGCTTTGACTCTCCACTGTGTCCCTCTATTGTTGCATCATCACCTTGCTGCCTGGCTCGCCGCGCATCCACGTGGGCCTGGCTGTCTGTGCAGGCCTGGCTCGCAGCACGGCCTGGCTCGCCTGCTTTCCTTTTTACCAGGAGGCCCTGGGGATCGAACCTGGGTCCTCTCATATGGTAGACGGATGCCCAACCACTTGAGCCACATCCGCGTCCCCCATCAATAACGTTTGATAGTAATTTTTAAAAAGTCCTTCATATATTGTGTCTATTTTTATCTAGGTGTTTTTTTCCTGTTGGCACTGTGAACAGGGTTCTGCCTTTCCTCCATAGATTTTTGAAATAGGACAGCTATTGATTTTGTATATTTAATCAGAGAAATTGTCACCTTACTGAACCTGCTTGTTAATAAAATTTGTAACAGAAATGTATTTATCATGTCTATTGACAGTCATGAGCATGAGCTTCCCACGTTCCATTATAAGGCCTGTCTTTCAATTGTGTCCTGAAACGGTTTCTTTACCACTCAAGCATCCTCTCTGACTCTCTTGCATCATTGAATTTTATCTCCTTACTGGATTATTCCCATCAGCATTCAAACATCATGTAGTCTAACTCATCTATAAAATAAAATAATAAAACAAAATAAAATATCCTTTGACAGCCTACTTTACCTCCATCTGCCATACAATTTCTCTTATCCCTTTTTAACAAAATTCATCAAAGGAATAACCTCTACTTGCTGACTCCTTCTCCTTTCGCAGGAAAGTGTTAATATAGCATCCTTACTGCTACCCATTAATAGGTCTGCTTACAAGGCTGGCCCTGGGCTGGTGCCTGGGAACTTGAGTTGGGGGTGGGTTCCCATCGCCATTATTTACGAAAGCGGCTCATGGTGTCCAAACTGTTTTTCTAAACAATATGGTTTATTCTGAACACCTGCTTTCCCTCTGGGAGTCTGGAATTCTGGTACATACTGGGCAGGGGGTGCCTACAGGACCGGCCTTTTGGGGATTGAATGGTGTTCCCCACAAAAGGCATATTCAGGTCCCAACCCCTGGTCCTGTGGGTGTGAACCCATTTGTAAATAGGACATTTGAAGACGTTATCAGTTAAGTTGTGCCCAGACTGAATGAGGGGGGGCTCTAATGCCATATGGCTAAAGTCCTTATAAGCAAAGGATACTGGGCATGAAAAAGAAGCCATGGAGCACAACCAAAAGCTGGAAGTCAGTGGAACAATGTGTTGCCATTTAATTGAAAAGCCAAGGAAACCCAAAGATTGCCAACCAGCCAGAAGATACCTACCCCGGAGGAAGCAAGCCTTTTAGCCTCTGAAATACTGTGAGTCAATCAATTCCTGTTTCTAAGCCAACCCATTGTACTATATTTGTTTTAGCAGCCAGGAAACTTAAATACAGCCCCACATAAAAACCCTGGATGCTGGGTCTCTAATAAGCTTCCTTGGCCGGGAACATTTCATATTGTCTCAATTTGATGCTGGAGGAGTTAAGTGTGTCCTGTGCGACTCCATTCGGAGAGGACCTTTGGAAGCTTGCACCTGGTTTCTCCTGGACTTCGTCCCATGTGTCTTTCCCTTTTGCTGCTTTTGCTTTGCATCCTTTCCTGTAATCATAGCTGTGAGCACAACTCAGTGCTGAGTCCTGTGAGTCCTCCTACCGAATCATCGAACCTGGAACTGGTCTTGGGGACCCTATGAGAAACTTCTCACTTCTGATTTTCTTTTGAACCCCGTCCATTAAGATTTTCATTCTGGTGTCTCCAGTGAATCCATTCTTGTCAGGGTCCCCAGTGACCAGCAAGCTGTCCAATCCAGAGGCCATTTCTCTACCTCATCTCCTACCTTTCAGTAGCTTTTGAATCTTCTTTCCTTTCGAATTATTTCTTTCCTTGGTTTTCAGGACAGCACATTGTCCTAGTTTTCTTCCTACGTTATTGGCATGTCCTTTTCAATCTCCTTTGCTGGATGTTGTTCCTGTTCCTGAATTCTACATTGGAGGTGACTTTCATAACAGCAGTTTTGTTGGTATGATAGGGGTCAGGATCTAATTCTGATAATTCAAGGTAGCGAGAAGAGAAATCAGAAGCAGCATAAAGGGAAAGCAGACAATTCTTTCATGAAGTTTTGCTATAAAGAGAAACAAAAGTGGGGTGCTACCTGAGGGGAAAATGGGATCAAAGGAACATTTTTAAGGCTGGAGAAATTAAAACACATTTCAATGCTGAATTTCCATGATTCAATAGATTTGGGCAGGGAAAGATGACATGCAGGAGGGAGAGTGAAAACTGTGGGCACCCAGGGCATGAGAAGAGGGTTTACTTTAGACAAGAGCAAGAAAAACTTCATTCAGAATTAACAGAAAGGAAAGTAGGATACATGGGCCCTTTGCCACTGGATGTGTTGATGTGATGAGAACTTGAGGAATGATTCAGGATGTTTCTCTTTTGTCCCTGAAAGATGATGCAAATTAACAGCTGAAAGTGGAGTGGCAGGTATTTGTTGGCGATTTGGGGAGTGAGGATCCAATGGTAGCAGAACCATAGAACTTGGTGATGGATTAAATACTGGGAATGAGAGTTGCAAAGGTTTGCACTGCATTTTCCACACTCCTGTTGGAGATACTTCCCAAATAGGATGTCATTGGGATTGCTTTGTAACCAAAAAATCTATTAAGTTATCAACCACATTAATATCAGTTCAATTTTCCCCTATTGCATAATTACTTGGTGTGTAGTCTGCTGAAGGTATGTGCAACATTTTGCAGGCAAATTTCAGTGCCCTCTGAGAAGGGTTAGGTTCTTGTCCTCTAACTGTATATTACTCGATTTGGAACTGACTTGGCTACAACACAATTCTCAAAGATTTTCAGTTTGAAGTGATTTGGAGACTTCCATACAGGCACACCAGGAAGGCACTTGTATATACAGGTGGGAATCAGAAAGACAGCCTAAGCTGGCAGCAAATCCCCCTGTGAGTCATTTCCTTGTAGGTAGCCATTAAAGCTGCAGGTGCAAGACTTAGTAAGACTAAAATGGAACAGGTCAGAGCCTTGTGGACAGTTATTTATACTCACTGGGAAAAGAGAATAAACCTGCAATACACGCAGACAAGGAGTTTCCCAAGAGGTAGGTGGAAAACCAGAAAAATGTGGTTTCCTGGGAACAAAGGGGAGATAGTATTTTAAGAAGAAGGAAATGACCAAATGGAGTCAAGGGTTTATATTTGATGAAGTGTGAAAAAATAATCATTGGTTTTGTGCTCAAGGAGCCGTTCATAACTTTCATGAGTACTATTTCAGTGAAGTCATGGGCAGGAAAGCCAAATTGGAGAGGATTAAGGCTGTGGTTTTCAAAACGAGATGCCAGTACTACTTGGCTATGTGGAGAGTCTCCAAGGCATATAGAGACAAATGTAAACAATTCTCAAGAAGTCTGTGAAGGAGATGGAGAGAGAGCTGGAAGCTGGAGGGGAGATGGTCTAAGGAAGGTTATTTGAGCATGTTGGATAGCTGTGGAGAAGAATATGGTTTAGAGTATGAATAAGAAAAATAAAAAAGGTAACATAATGTAAGGCTCCTGAGAATCTGGGAAGGAGGAGGATTTCAAGCATAGGTTGAAAGCTTGGCTTCGTTGGGAAGAGGGTCACGTTCTCCATGGAAAAAGAAGGAATAGAGAAAGAATGAGTGCAGACGGGTGTAGATGTGTCTGTCTGGTCTCCATTTGTTCCTCAAATGTATTTTGAGCAACAGTTCTGAGCCAGGAACTTTCTTAAGTGCTTGGAAATGCATCAGTGAATGAGACAGACAAGGATCTTATTATAGAGCTACACATTAAAGAGTAATGTGGCTGCACTTTTCTCTGAGAAGTTGAAGGTCAGGCTATTGATAGGAGGAAGCTGGCAGGAGTTGGGGAGACCCAAAGGAAAATGGAGAAATGTGAAAGCTTTGCCATGTAGGACTGTATGGAGAAACTTGGCAGGTTTGGGGGGCATTGTTGAGGCTCTTTTGATGTTCACAATGATGCCTTTATGAGAAAACCATGGTGGGAACTCTCTGCTGCTGAGTTCTACTCTGAGGCATAGGGCTAGGGAAAACAAAGAGGCAGGTTCAGGTAAAAGAAGTTTCTAACAATTAACATTTTTCTTTGCCAGTATACATCCAATTTTGTTTTTAATGCTTGTTTATATTTTATCTCCTTTTCTTGAGTAGACTCTATTTCACTGATATATTCAAAAAAATTTTTTTTTCTTTTACCTCCAATACATTGATTTTATCTTGATTAATTTAACTCTCAATCTCATTGATTTTTGTTCATTTCAGTGCTTTTTTTGGTGAATGTTTAATTTATTTTCATTTTTTCTTGCTTAATAATAAAAAGAATTTGACTATAAACTATTCTGAGATTAGCTCCATGCAATTCATTTGTATTTTCATTTTTTTTATTAGAGCAGTTGTAGGTTTACAGAAAATCATGTAGAAAGTACAGAGTTCCCATATACACCCTTCAGAAGCAGTTTTCCCTGCAATTAACATTTCATACAATTTTGTGAACATTAATAATGTTCTTAAATTTGTAAAATGTTTGTAATTGTGCTCTTTATCTTTTTTTTTTTTCTTCCCAAGAGTTAATGAAAAAAAAAAGTTTTTACATTTCCAGCTGATTAGGTACAATTTAGATACAATTTAGGTTCTTTCTTCTTTTTTTTGACTTTTACATTATGGTGAAAGAATATAGGTGGCACAATTTCCACTTTATAGAATTAATTAAGGTTATATGTATGGCCCTGCATATGATTACATTTTATAAAAATCCCAGAGACATTTGAAAATAATGCATATTTTTATAGTTTCAAAATTGGATACCATTCTTTCATACAAGTATTTTTTTAGTTCCTGATATGTACAGGGCATCAAGTTAAGAGCTGGGATGGTATGGAGAGCAAGACAGAAGCCCTGTCCTCAAGAAATTTATATTCTAATGCAAGAAACGGGGGAAAAAGTACATATCAAATAAAATACTTACAAGTTGATAGAAGTGCTATGAAAGAAACAAGAAATTGAGGTAGAAATATGAGGACGCACTCAGTTTGGGGAGGGTGGTAAGGAAAGGCCACCGAGAGGAGCTGATACTTGGGTGGATTTCTGGAGGATTACAGCGGCTGGCCAAGTAGAGTGTGGAGGGAGAGCATTCTGGGAGAAGACCTGGAAGAGGACCAAAGGGCTGAGGGCACCTGCATGAAATGACTATGATAAGGATGGGCATTGTGATGGACAGGAAGGGGAGGGGAGTAAAAGGCCAGTGAGAGGGTTATGGGACATTTGGGGCATGGCAGAGTTGAAGTATTGTGGCAGTGGGGGTTGTGAGGTAGTGAGCTAGACATGAAGGGGTGGGCAGCGAGTGGGTGTTTGAAATACAGGTTTTAGAGGCAGTCAGTTTTTGAAGATGTGGGTAACTGCTGTAAGTCAAAATGCTTTGTGTAAGCCACTTGCCTCAACACTTTTGGCCTGGTTAATAAGCAAATTGCCTGCCCTGGGGTGTAAGCTCCAGCAGCTGCGGACACCCCCGCACCCCACGTCTCACCCAGGACCTACAGTTGGTCCCAAATGATAAGCTCCCCGTTTTTCGTGCACATTTGCCGACCATTTCCCTTTTCGCACACCCTTCCTTTAAACTAGCCAATCCTTGGCTCCCGTGGGAAATCTACTGCCGCCCACGCCCACGGCCCCCCCCTCCCTGCCGGGTCCCCCCCTCCCCTGGCCCTCCTCTCCCCTGCCAGGGCCCTCTTCCCCTGGCCCCCCTCTCCCCTGCTAGGGCCCCCCT
>JAQZBX010060982.1:0-17194 GCA_029593785.1 Cabassous unicinctus
TATTATTCATTATTCTTATTATCCCAAACTTTTAATTTTTATAATTTTTAAATTTTTAAATATTTTATTTCATGTTTTTAAAACTATCATTATTAGTACATTTTCTTATTAATTGTACTTTGCTATTTTATTGGCTTCATTTTTGAAGAAGTTTTTGGTCACAGAAGGGTTACAACTGTGGTAGGGAAGGATCATTGGTGGGGGATGTCAGTGATGGGGAATGTATGGGAGGAAGCTCACCTGGGTATACATATAAGGCATATAAACGTGTTCAAATGTTCTTAGGGCATTGTCGCCGTGGTTGAAGATTCACACAATAACCGAGGAATATCAAGTTCCCATCCTGAGGAACTGTGCCACATTCGCTAATGGAGGAGCAAGAATCCCCCAGATACAGGGGTAATGATTAGTGAAGTAGGATGGTCCATTGATGACAGACCCTTGATACTGATGACTGCACATATGAACCTTTATTCTTAAAATTGAAACTTAGCCTAGTATTATGGGGTTCCTAAGAGTTGCCTCCTGGGAGCCTCCTTGTTGCTCAAATGTGGCCTTTCTGTAAGCCAAGCTCAGCATATAAATACATTACCTTTCCCCCAGCATGGGACATGACTCCCAGTGATGAGCTCCCCGGCACCAAGGTATTACTACCAAGCAACAACTGGCAATGCAACTGGAAAAAGACCTTGACCAAAAGGGGGGAAAGTTAAAGACAAATGAGTTTAAATGGTTAAGAGTCTTCAAAGTAAGTAAGGAGGTCATTCCAGAGGTTACGTTTATGCATGTCTCAGCAGGATCTAATTGATTGCCAAAGTAGATACTACTGCAAATAGCCTGGCTTCAGAGAGCTCTGGAGACATCCAGACACTAGAGTCAGGGAAGATAGCTCAGAAGTTTGGTGCCTTACCAGTGGGCCCTACTTTGGAATTTATGTTCCCAAGAGTGACAGAGTTGGGCTCAGTTGTGGTTTTCCTACACACAGCTCTCCTGTCCTTCTATTTGAACCTATAATTACTACTAGAATTGGTAGGTGTATGTCCAAGAGACTTAAATCTTTGGGCTGTCCATGTGCCAGCTGGGCCCTGAATCTCAATGGAGTTCGAATACCTACTCTCCAGTTCATTGGTCTCACACAGGACAACTAACATGGAGGTGATGTTAGACAGCCACCATACCAAGGAACCGAGAGAGTCTACAACTGCAAACAAGAGAGTCCCATCCATCAGCCCTATGGGATCATAGCCCCCTCACAATTAGAGGTGGAATGGACATCACCATCCCAGAATCCTCAGGATTGGGGAATTATTTATGGACTAAAGTTGACTTACTGGTATTCTATTATAGACTTATTGTGATTCTAGCAGTGGAAGAAATTATATCACTGATGTGGAGGCAATGGCCACTGGAGTTTTTGAGGGCCAAGAGAGGGAAAAACAGGTGTAATACGGGTGCATTTTTGGGACTTGGGAATTGTCCTAAATGTCATTGCAATGACAGATACAGGCCATTATAAACCTTGCCATGACCTACAGAATTGGGTGGGAGAGAGTGTAAACTACAGTATAAAGTTTAATCCACACTTAATGTCAATGCTCCAAAATGTTTTGGAGCATTTTGCAGTGAATGTACCTCACTAACAAAGGATTTGTTAATTTGGGAAAATGTGGGAGTTGTGAGAACACAGCATATGGGAATCCCTTATATTTTTTATGTGGCATTTGTATAATCTAAGTATCTTTAAAAATTTAAAAAAAAAAACAAAAAAATAGTAACAAATGCACCACTCTAATGAAGGATATTCATAATGTGGAGAAATGTGGGAGGTGTTGGGAGCAGGGAAATGGGAATCCCCTATATTTTTTATGTAACATTTGTGTAATCTAAGCATCTTTTATAAAAATAAAAATGTATATTGAAAAAAAAAAGCCAACAGTTTTCTGGTATTTTGCATCAGCACCCCTTTGACTCACTAATAATACACTGGCTAAAAAAATTAATGGAAATTTATTGTCTCACTGTAATGAAAGCAAGAAGTCTGAAATCAAGTTGTAATCAAGATTATGCTTCCTCAGAAGTCTGTGGGGAAGAAACTGTTCCATGCTTCTCTCCGGGCTTTGGCTGTGACTTCCCAGCAAATCATGGCATTCTCTGCCCCAGTTGTCGCATGAAATTTTCTCCTCATCCATCTGTGCCTCCTCACCCCTTCTTATATGGACGTCAGTCATATTAGATTAGGGGACACCCTACTCCAGTTTGACCTCGTTTTAACTTAACTAATTCTATCTGAAATTATCCTGTTTCCACAAAAGGCCACTTTCTATGGAATAGGTGGTTAGGACTTCAATATATCTTTTGGGGAATCCATATCAATATCTATGACCCAAATGCTTTCCCTTGCCACTGTTATCATCCTAAACACATTATCTCTTACCTGGAACATTGCAATGAATACCTAACTGTTCTCTATGCTTTTGAATATATCATACTTCTTTCATAAGTCCTGCATTAGCTTTTCATTTCTTTCAGACTAATATTTATACAATAGCCTAGAGTTATGTGCTTGATTTAGCCCTGATCTCAAAAATAAAATTTTCTAAGATACTTGGAAAAAAGATGTGGTTCTAAGGAATTGATACCTGTTTTTATCAGACAGTAGAAGTTGTCTGAGAGTGAAGGCTAGATGGAGGCATGATTGGGGTTTTTCACTGTTAAAATTCATTATGAATATGAGTTTTTCCTTCCTGCTGAATAGATAGCTCCTCCAAATACATAGTGAATAATATTAAAGATATTAGTGCAAGTTCTCAACTAACCCTATTTCTGAGACTTCTTTTTGTAATATTTATTACTGTCCATGATAACCAGGATCAAGTTCAGTCATGGCAAATGTCACATTAATATCAATTGCTATGAAGTGATGATATTTGAAAGATACTGAATAGAAAAATGGTGTAAAGTCTTGCATGTGCTACTACATATAAAAATATACCACAAACAGAAAGATGGTATATTTTATGAAGGTCATTTTGTCAGCTGGACAGTGGATTATAATTAGGAAGTCAAGATTAATGACCACAAGAAAGTCAGTGATCTGATGGAGAAATTCAGCTAAGAAACAATAAGAATTTGAACTGCCATTGAACCATGATGTTGGAGAGGAAGTGGCCAACGTGAGAACTATTACAGAAGGGAAATATTTAGAATTTAGTAATTGGCGGGAAGACAGGGATGTGGAAAAGGAAAAAAAGAAGGAAGGGTATACAATAAGTAAGTAATCTAGCTTTGGGAAATTACTGGCTGGTGTAACCATTATACAATGTGGAGTTTATGAGACAGAGAACATTTCTTCAGTTATATGTTTCCAAGGATCATTTTAAATTAGATTTTAAAAATCACCTGGGAAATATAATTGCTGCCTATACTCTAAATTCCAATAGAGGTAAATGGAAGTTGGTAACATGAATAGCCTGAAAACATCTTAACCATTACAACAGACTTTTCCTTTTATTGTTCTAACCACATGAATGAACAGCTTAATGTACCATAAAAAGAAAAAGATGATATTGAGTAAAACATTATAATGTCCATGATTCTATTAGGATTTAGAGAGATGTTTTTTCTATAACTTTTGAATTAAAAATCTAATATCTTTTCATTTAAGGCTAAGTAAAATTGCTGGGTATAATTGGCCATAGTGGTATAATTAATTTGTAGTATCACACACATGAACATAAACACACACAGACACACATACCCACATAAACTTATATTTCAAAAAGGATTTAGCTTTGCTCATGGAGCCTTAGGCCTAGAAACATTACATCACACTCTATCTTGATACTGGAAGGAGGATAATTATAATAACAATTTAATTACTGCTACTAATTATTATTATTTCCTAATTAACTAATTATTAGGTTCTTTTTAAAAAAATTTTAGGTACTGGGGCTGGACCTGAGCCTCGTATGCCACTCAACCACTGAGCCACATTGGCTCCCCTGAGCTGTTTGTTTGTTTGTTTGTTTGCTTGTTTGTTTTTAGGAAGAACCAGGACCAAACCCAAGACTTCCCATGTGGGAAGCAGGTGCCCAACCACTTAAGCCACATCCACTCCCCTACTTAGGTTCTTATGTCTATGTTCTGGCATCAGAAAGCATACCATATTTTAGAAGCAGAGTCTAAGCGTATAGTAAACTTTTATGACATAGTAACTTAAACATATAAGATATTATTACCTGGCTGGCAGCCTAATTGAGATTTCAATAATCTGTTCCTGGTTTTTATGGGTGATGAGTATGTAATAAGAGCCATGTATTAATAGCCCTGGGGTGTGTCTCATTGCCTTTTTACTTGAAAATGATTCATTTGTCAAAACAGATATTGGGCAGGATAGCATCAGAGCAAATAAGACCTTCAATAAATAAACACATGAAATGCTGATAGAAGCATCAGGAAAAAGGAAAGAAAATCAATATTAAGATTAATTCTTTTTTCCAATGAATAAAAAAAAATATTGCTCTCTTCAATTTGGAAGAGGCTCAATATAATCAACCTAGCTGATAGCTGATAATCATACATAGAACTGGATATTTGGTCTTCTTGATTAATACTTTGGATAAACTTTGGTGAACATTCCAATAGGACACAAAATATCTACCCTTCCTAAGAGGAAAATTGACACAAAAGTTCTGCAGATCTTTATGCCAATAATCAATGACCATACAGTCAAACCATTACTGTCTATAAATCAATGTGTATTTTGTTCCTGACCGTATATTATACTGTGGAAGGTGAGCAGAAAGAGATCCATTCTTTGATATTGTAAACATTTGGAGGTTCCTTTCTCAATTTTCCTACAAAACCAAACATGTGTGGGGTTATAAGGCAGCCGAAGGACTCATCAGACCTCTTCACCTGGTGCCAGAGATTCTATAAACCAAGATTGTGGGTTATTTTTGTTTAATTCTTTTATGTCTAAGAGAAAATTGAGAGATATATCTAAATACTTCATAAGTAGGTGCCCCAGCCATTGAAATAGTTGTCAGAAACTGTAAAGTGTCTGAGATTTTAACCTACTCGCAAGCTAACAAATTAGGCTAACATAGTATCTGGTGGAAAACAGCAGATACTTGATCAGAGATGGAGGCGCGTTTATTTCTCATGGAAATAGCAATAACTAGAATAGCAGATTTTTTTTCTTTTGTATCATTTGCCCAGGCTACAACTCCCACAGGATATTGCAAAGAGTATCAGATGATGCCAGCACTTTTTGCATTACAAGAGAGGAGCTCTGAGTTTAGGGAAGGCAAATCTTATATAATGGACATTAAACATACCTATCCTTTGTTCCTGAGTGTTATATTTATAATATTTATAATAAATAAGCATGCCTTCCCTTGCTGTGGAGTCAATAATTGAAGTGCGTGTCTATATATTTACACTTTATTGTTAAATATAACAAAAACTTGCATCTGATATATATAAAAACACAAATCAATAATAAGTAGACAGACAATTCAACTAAAATACAGGAAGATTTTTTAATAGACACTTTATAAAAACATGTAGAAATATATCATAAGCACAAAAAGTATGATCATCACCTTTAATCATGAGGAAAATTCAAATTAAATCACAAATGTTCCACTACACCTGAAAAGACATATATTTAAAAGACTGAGAGTACTTACATTTGGCAAGGATATAGAACTTTTTCCCTTCATGTTGCTGGTAAAACCCTAAGAAATGTACAATCACTTTGGGAAAACATTTTGGAGGTTCCTATAAACATACATATTCTCCTTTACAAACAAATCAGGCAAGGAAAGTCTCTGAGGCCTACTTTGCAAGTAAACCTTAAAATCATTGGTAGCAGATATCACAATAATCAAAGTCAGAAATGATTTCTATCAATAAATTTCAGAAACTATAACAACTTAAGATAACTTATATATTATATTTGGGTTTGAAATGTGGTCCCATCACTGACCAATGGTGCTTATTTGAAAAAATCAATTACAAATTTTATTCCTCATTTGTAAAATCTGCCTCCTAAGGATGTTCTAGGAATTAAGCCACAAAAAACACATAAGCCACCTAGAAGGATACTTGGCATATAATCAGTTTTCAAAAGTTTTATCTATAATAACATTAGTAATAAGTAGTTGCAGCAGTAGAAATATTGCTGTTATAATTATTTTCCTTCCAGTATCAAGATAGATTGTGATATAATGTACTTGCAGTTTTGAAATCTATTTTATATTTAAATCTGATGTTTCCACAGATACATTTCCCAAGGGTAACCAACATCAATTTTTTCCTCAATATTTTTGTTTTTAATATGACATGGCAATTTAGCTACTGAGTTGGGATAATTAGAGTAAGACCTAACTGATGAGCATGTGAGAATGAAGATACTTGTTATTTAATATGCTTTCTAGGGGCAAAGTCGAGTTAACAAAGCTTTGGTCTGACCTTACAAAATGTAAATATTGGTTTTAGTCTTTACCCACTCTTGTATTTAGAACATCATTTTTTCACAGTTGTTTTCATCTATCATAGGCTTGTATTAAATCTTTCAGATGTGATTTCTTGGCCTGAAACCTTTTTGAAATATAAGTTTGTGTCTGTGTGTGTGTGTGTTTGTGCAAATGCCACAAATTAGTTACTATAATACAATATAGCTAGTATGATTTGTAGAGTTTGTCCTGTAGTAGTTCAGTGAACGTTAAGGAACTAACCTAATTGATATTCCTTTTCATAGCTTCATAGCTTTTATTATTTTCAAGATGTAATAGAACAAACTGATTGACTTTCTTGATCAGCGTTCTAAAAATATGTTGTTTATAACACAATTGTTACCTGGCTGATCCACCACTTGCATGTGGTCAGGCACAGAGTAAGTTATTTAATCTATCTGTTTCTGCTTTCTGATTTAAATTATAATAATTATTATTATACTTAATAAATATTAAATATACTTATTTATATATATGTTCTGATGGTTGAGTAAGTAAATGTAAACTATTTAGAGGATTCAATAAGCATTATTTGTTAAATGATACCAAATTGGATCAGTTAAAAACTTTTAAAAGATAGTTTTTACCATTTATTTTCTGATTATAAAATGGAAATAAAGAAATTTATAATCAGTGGTTTAATAGTAGAGTCCACATGCCATTTAACTTGTAGACATACTTTATCTCAAATAATATACATTTTTAAATTGCAGTATTTGCCAATTTTAATTATCACATTTTTCACTTAAACTCTATATTTTCTGAATCTCTTGAAGAATTAGACATCTGGGCAATTGAGCCCAGATGCTGGATTCACACCTGGTAGCAATCACCTGTAACTGCTGGCTCTCTTAGAAGGCCTCAATTCTCCAGGCCATCATTTGTGGCCAACGTGATTTATTTTCTTTGCTATATGAACATTCTGGATAAATGCATTTTTAAGATGTGTATGAGAATATTAAATGTTTCATTGCAGGTTCTATGAAATCAGAGCCTGAGAAAGGGTATTAGAGCACCTGATTTGGTGTGTGGGGGGGTCATGTTCTTCAGGAAAAACCTATAAGGGAAGAAGTGAAGTAGGATAGACAAGTGGGAGAAAACTGAGCAAAGGTGGTCTCAGGTAAAGTCTAGCCTTGGCCTGATTTAGAGAGGGAACAGCCTGGAACAGAAACCACACCATAGGGTTATCCCAACCGGAAGTCCAGGCCAGCTTTTGTATCTGGGTCAGCCACACATCAGAAACAGCCATAGACTGAAGGCTGCTGGTGGGAGAGGGGATTCCCTGGTAAGACAGTTCCATTCATTGCTGGAGACTGTAGGGAAAAGGGCCACCTGTGAGATTCAGCAGCCAACAGGATGGGTCTTTTTGACCCAGTACTGTTGAGATTATGGTATCTTTCCCTATTGCTTTTATACAACATCTGGTAGTGATGAATGTTCAGTGCAGTTTTTAAGAGTACAGCTACAGAAGAAAATGCATGAATTAAAATTCAAACTCTACTGACTTACGGATCATTAAGGGCATGGTTAATTAACCTTTTGTGTAATACATTTCCTCATTTGAAAAAACACAGATAATATTAGAATAATATCTTTAATATAGGGCCTTTTTAAAGATTAAAGAAGATTATAAAACCTGAAAAATAAAAACTGTGTTTGACCTGAATTAAACCATGCATGATTTTTTTTTTTCAAAGGAGATACCGGGGATCGAATCCAGGACCTCCTATATGTAAAGCAGGCACTCAACCACTGAACTACACCCATTCTGCCTGAATCTTGTTTTTTTATTATCATTATTATTTTTAATTCTTTATTAAAATATATGCACCATAGATGGATGGATAACCAGAAAGTGATTAAGTACATCTCCTGAATTAGTACAATACCAAACATGCTTTCTTGCAAACTTCTCTTATAATTTACAACTACTTTAGATGCCTTTTCATATATGCTTAAATATAATTTTTTTTTTATTTAGTAGGTTGGCAGATCCTTGGTGTTGAACACCAATTAGATTAAATGTATATGCACATTTTAAAAATCCTATGTGATATTTCAGCTCAAACTATCAAAAAATTATAGATTGTGGTATTACTTGGATAATGACCATAAATGATTTAATAAGATTTTTGCCACATACTGAAGTTTCAGTTAATTTTGGCCACTATTAGAATTGTATTATAGAGAAAAAAATTATTTAATAAATTTGGTGACATGATGAAATTTTTTTTTCCTAATCATAGAGTTGTAGGTTATTTTTAGAAATGATTAGTTTTAACACATTCATTCAATCCCTATATCCATATGAGATGATAAAATAAAGAAGCTAGATTATTTATGAAAAACTAATCTCAACAATTTCATGGGCTTGTACGTTTACAAGTTTATGACTTTCTGATGAGCAGGACAATAACATTTTCCCAACTTTAATTTTTTTTCACATTACAAATATAATTCTGAGCACACTTTACTTTAATAGTGTTCAAGAGTTATTTTGAGATCAGAATAAGAGTGTTTAGAACTCTGAAACTGAATCTTAAGTAAAAGCCATGTTAATATTTATCTGTTTCTACAGAATGAAAATTCTGTAAAGCAAGACCTAAGTTGTTATTAAAGTTATACCATTTTCCCTTCAGTGTTTTCTTGTCACCTGTCTTACAAAAAATGCAAATTTTACTACAATATAGATGCAAAAAAGGCTTGTGATTAATATTGTGCAAGTTATTAAGAGTAGCAGCCATAAGAAATATGCCACAGGGAAAAATGAGTTGATGATGGGATTAATGTGCTCAGTAGGCATGTAAAGCCTGTTTGTTTTAATGACATATTTTAACACAAACAAGGAAACATATTTTGTTGCAACAATCTTAATTAATTTGTTTTTGGTCAGGCAATAGTTCTTTCCAAATGTAAAAATAACAGCAATCAGAATACTTAAAATTTATTATGATATTTTACATTATTCTCTACCCATTTTAAAATGCCAACCATTTGAATCATTGAATCCTTTCCATGCAAATATAACCATAGTGAAAAATTACATTTATAACAATTTTGATATTCCCAAGAAATTCATTGAACATATTGTGCAAATCACAAATAATTTATACAGTGTATGTGGCCATGGGCATTTTTATATGCACATGTTAGTAACCATTATTTGAGACAGCGGCCAACATATTTTTATTAAATAGTCCCATACTTACAATATTCAATTGATCATAAAGGTCTGTCAGTGGAAAATACTCCCAATTTGGAAAATCATACAGTTCAGAATCATATTAAAATACATCAATGAACAGAAAAATTACACTATTTTAATTGGTTATATTAGGGGAATTTGTTTCACTGAAATAAATAAAATCTGTTGTGTCAATAATAGTTTAATAAAAGATACAATTATAACATTTTCCTTACAACCACAGCTTTATTGGCAGACAAAACTCTCCAGTTTGACAGCATTTGAGGCATAGTTTTATACTTATTTAATCTCCAGTTGATTGAAGCATATTTTCACATTTATCCTCCTTGACTTTCATTCTTATAAATAGAGGTATTGTTTTCCCTTTTCCTTCTGATACTCCTCACATAGAACCTTGAATGGAAAATGGATGTTCTAAAGCATTATGTTTGGTTTCATCCCTTAAATAGAGCTATTCCCATTTTCTTTACTTCTTTCCCTTAAGTTTATACAGGGTTAATAAATCACAAGTTGGCAATCCTATCTATTTCTATTATCCTAAGCCCTCATGACCAATTTTTAAATGATAATTTCTTAGCTGTATTTTGTGTTAATGGAAGATGTGACCTCCTAAAAAGAGCAATGTAAAAGCTCAATCACCAGGCCAAAATATCATCCCCTTTGCTTTATTTTTCAAATCCTTGAACCCTTGTTATGGATTGAATTGTGTACCCCCAAAAGCCATGTTCAAGTCCTAAACCCTGTCCTCATGAGTGTGTGTTTGGAGATAGGATCTTTGGAAATGTTATTACTTAAGAGTAGGCCTTAATTCAAAATGATTTTTGTGAGAAAAGGAGAGGAATTTAGACACGGGCAGAGACAGAGAGAGAGAGAGAAGCCAGCCATACGACAGAGGCAGAGTTCGAGTTATGCCATGGATTGCTGCAAATCACTGCCTGAACCCCATAGACTTCTGAGGAAGCATGGCCCTGCCAATACCTTGATTCAGACTGTGAGTTAATAAACGTCTGTTGTTTTAAGCCACACAATTTGTAGTATTTCATGGTGGCCCTAGAAAACTAAGACAACAGTAGTCCTCAGTGTCCATGTGTGCAATGCACTCTTTTACAGTGTCTTTCATATTCTTTCTCTCCCTATTAGCCCAAATCTGGAAAGACAAAACTCAGAACTAGTAAGGAGTTTTGATTGCATGTAAGCCCGTGGTCAGTAGCTTCCTCTGGGCATATCTCTGTTTCTTTTCCTCTCAGAGATCCACTTTTTTCTCATGAGAGTGATTTTCCTTTCCTCAAAAGGTTTTCTCTGCCACAAAACATGCTTACCTTTTCTAAGACCTCTTTGATATCTTCTTTTTTAATCTTCAGTTTCATGACCCTTTCTGTTTAATATTAAGATCTCATAAAGTATAAGGTTGAGAAGGTGGGGAGATTTCTTCTCCATTTGTAAGGAAATATGTCTTCTGAGTGTGTGTATTTTGCAGTAGTATGCTGGAACCAGTTGGCACTAGCTGATGAGAGCCAATTGTTAAATGTTAGGGAGTTTTGTGAGCCAGCCAAGGTGGGAATAATTATATTGTGTGAATCCTACAAATCAGGTCCTGCTTCCCCCACTCCTCAGAACTAGTAGAACTACCAGTGACTTTGGATCATGCCGGAGGTTATTTGGGGCAAGAATCTTAAGATTCCTATACCTTTTATTTAGCAGAAAGAGTATACCAGACAACACCATAATTCATGAAGATATCTTAACAAGGTATCTTACAGTATCACCCTTAATTTTATCATTACACCAAGGCCAGTTCTTACTTTGCATATCTTTTGTCTCATAGAGTAACTTGGGAGAAGACAGTTTTATTTTTCAACTCAACAGGTCCTCTTTGCAACTAAGAAGAGGCAATTGACACTTCCATTATTCAACCAGGAAAACTCTTTAGTAAAGTACACAGGTTCATTAAGCTAATTTTCTATTTTCCAAGTTCTCCAGGCAATATTTTTGCCAATTTTTATTCTGCTACATAGCATGTGCTGCTTTTTATCTAGCCTCAAATAATAATTCCTTCACCCTGCCATCCTCCACCCATGATCTCCTTGCTGCTCCTTCAATCTCCACCTGCCACACAGTCCCAATGCCAATATCACACAATTCAGGTTTTATTCTTACAGCAGCACCCAACTCTTTGTACTAAATGCTGTTTCAATTATTCATTGCCGTGTGAAAAATCAACTCAAAATCTTCATGGCTTAAAACAACAGTGGTTTATGGTTTATGGTTTCTCATGATTCTGTGAGTCTGCTGGGTGATTCCAATACTGATTTCACTTGACACCAGATATGTGGTTGAATTCAGCTGGAAGACTGGCTAGGATGAAAGGCTTAAGATGGCTTCATTCACATCTCTAGCAGTTGGTTCTGACTGATGGGAAGTTTGCTTTGGTTCTCTTCCATGAGGTCTTCATTTTGTAGTACAAAAAACATGTGCTGTAGAAGGCTCTGTAGAAAATTTTTTAGGCTTTACAGCCCATAGGGTCGCTGGCACAACTACTCAATTCTGCCACTATAGTGTGAAATCCAAATATAGGTAATTTATAAACAAATGCCTTGGCCATGTTACAATAAAACATTATTGACAAAAGTAGGCAGCTAGCCATATTTCGCCAGGAAGTAGTAGTGCACCTTTCCCTGCTCTAGTAGGCTAGATTGGCTTTGTTTGACAGTCTCAAGGAGTGTTCTAAGAGTGAAAGCTCTGGTATAGAAGTCCTTCTCAAACTTCTGCTTGTATCATACAATAGCACAATTATCTAAAGAAGTCAAATGTTCAAATCAATACCCCAAATCATTGTATAGCAGAAATAAAATGGTCATGGATACAGGAAGGCATTTTTCTTTCAGGACCAGTATGGAAAAAATTTAACTAACATGGTTATTTTTACAGCTTTAATTAAATTATAATTGAATTAGTTATATTTATTTCTTAAGATCTCTCTATTGACATATATTACAGCAACGTTTCATTCCATATATGTGTGTTTTAATGGCAATTGTTACAAAAAGATAATCTATCGTGTTTATATTCATATATATGATATGCTACCATATTAAAGACCGAAACCAATAGTTGTGGAAAACTTGGTGTCTTTCTTCATAGGCAAAATCTCCATTTTATGCCTATTATGAAATTTTTAAAACTGTCTTCAGTCTTTTAACTTTTCCTTATTGTTGTTTTGGTGACATTATATTATGCCTATTATTTCCTAAAACATTGTCAACAAGATTTTTTTTTTTGCAAAAGGCCAGGGAGTAATGATTTTAAGATTTGCAGACCATATGGTCTATTTGAATGTTTTCCATTGTTCTTGTTTTGTTTTTATAACACTTTGTTAATGTAAGTACCATTCTTTACTCTGAGGTTATACAATATCAGGCCACAGGCTGAAATTTCCCTGGAGACTGTAGACTGACCCCTGCAAAATAATGGCACCCTTTGTCTTAATTTCTAGTCACCTCAACTTTGAGAAATAAAGGAAGATTGATAGCTTACTTATAATTATGAGTTGATGGTTTCATTCTATAGAAGTTAATATAGCTCAATAGGTTGATAATAGATAATAGATATAGATAGATACATTGTTTTACATAAACCCAGGATGAATGTTTCCTTGGAAGACTTGTTTTACAGAATAACTCCATTTGATAATTACTAGTTTAAAGTGATAGATAATTCCTTAAATTGGAATCTGGAAGGTGGAGACTTAGGATGTGTTCCTTTTAGTGTAAATTATTTCAGTTCATGTGACATCTCTTATTATATTCCAGAGTTGTATCCCTGATACTTCAGATATTTATGGTATTCACCGGTCCTACTTAGATTTTTTGAGATTGCAATCCCTATAAATAAGCAGTACTTCCTTGAATAAGTCTTCCTATTTTTCTTTGGGAAAAACCACACATCCTTGATAAGGTTTCTTTATTTCTTCCCACTCTGATCTCTATTACTGCTCCATTCCACACTGAGTCAGGTTCCCATCTCTCCTCTGTTTTTCTGCCACACTGAAATTCCTTTTGTTTTTCTAATGTGCTTTGCAACCTTTCACATTTTTTTTCAGTCAACTTCTACTGCCCATGTTCAACACAACTCCCACAACCTCAGGCATTATTCTCTAGTAACCCATACAAGATATATAACAGTAACAATCAATAATTAATAGCAATATTTTATATTCATTTCTTCTTACTGAGGACCAGGTGGTGTTCTCAGCTCTCTATTTGCATTAACTTGTTTCATCTTCACAAAATTCCTAAGCCATTGTTACTATTATTGTCTCCAATTTTCAGGAACTGAGGCTAAAAAAAGTTGCTTTCCCAAGCTTGTGGGGTGTGATTCAAATTTTGAGCAAGTAGTCGACTTTAGAGCATGTGGTAAACTGAATTATGTACCTCAAATTAGAAGTGTTCTTAATTGTAATACTCATTCCTTTGGGTATGAATCCATTGTAAATAGGATCTTATTTTTAGTTAAGGTGTAGCCCAACAGAGTGAAGGTGGGTCTTAGTCCAGATTGCTAAGAACAGGAAATTTGAAGTGAGAAAAAAATAAAATTACATAAATAAATAAACAAATAAATAAATAATAAGAAGAAGAGAGGATGGAAATCACCATGTGCAAGAAACTCCAAGAAGAGCCAGCATTCAGCACCAAGACACTATATTCTTGCAGGAGAAAGCAAGACTTGCCCTTGCTGTTATCTTAATGCTAGACTTACAGCCTCTGAAACTGTGAGCCAATAAGTATTGTTTAATCCAATCCATTGTGTGATATTTTGATAGCAGTTCAGACAATCTAAGACAGAGTCCCTAGTCTTAACTATACTGGTTCATCATCAACAACACCAGTCATCACACTTTTCATAAAGACAAATAATGACAATAATTAAAAGAGTGAACATTTATTCAGGACTTAAAATATTATAGGTCTTTTTAAAAGTATAATCTATTCATATTTACACATCATCTTTACAAGAACTCTTCTGAAAATAAGGCTTTTAGTAAGGGAGTAAATTAGTGATTATTTGGTGTTTTAGCAAATCTTATTATTTTTCTCAAAGACCTCAAATTTACAGTTTTTTTGGAAAAAAATAGCAACTTGACCTGTCAGCATTTATTTTCTTTATTTACAGTGATGTGTGCTTTCAGTTCACCTTAGCCCTTGATACTAATGTCCCATATTAGATCTTACCCTCACCAAAAAATGCACCATCTTTAAATGCCCAATCCCTCACAATAGTGTTAAAATGCTTATACTCCAGAGAAAACTTCCTGTACCTTCTCCATGCAGTTTCCTAAGCAAATGAAATTTGCTGGATGAAAGCCCATTTTAAAACTGAGAGTTTTGCCCTAAATTTATCATCACAAGATTTAACGTGACATTTGAAATCTTCATATTGTTTTATATGTGAAGTGGGACAATAACTTTGAAAGTAGAGGGTTTTTGTTGTTATTATTTAACAGTGATACATATTGTAAACACTAGAGCTTTGTGATAGCCATAAGCTGCATGTGGGTATTTAAATTTAATATAGTTAAAAAAAGTTTAACAGACTTATAGTTAAAAGCCAACATAAGATATATATATATATATAAAGAATACTTAAATTTCTCAATTATATCAAAAGATGTAAAAAGGAAGAATATAGGCACTGAGAACATTTGAGAAAAAAAGAAACAAATATTTGAAGTAAGACTTAAACACAATCATATGAATAATTAAATTACATGCACATATACTGAACATTTCATTTAAAAAGCAGAGATATTCAGTCTGTTTTAAAAAAATCAAGGCTCAAGTAAATGATTTTAAGAAATGCTTTCAAGTTAAAGACATGTACAAATTGAAAATAAAATATTGAACAAAGAAGTTCCATGCAAATTATACTTTTAAGCAAAGGACAATTACTAATGATAAAGACAAACATTTTAAAATATTACATAGCACAGTTTTTTAAATAACCAAATGAAAATGGCTACAAATTTAAATAAGAAATTGAGAAAATAAAAGAACTTTTTAAAAAGTACAAAATTGTATTGAAATATTTTAATAAACATCTTTGAGCAATTAAAAATCTAGTACAAGAAAAATATCAGGAAGTGCATAAAACATAACAATAATCTTCCAACTAATCTACTTCACATTTATGGAACCCTAAATGCAAGGACTTCTGACTACCCATTTACTTCAAGGACATGGAACATTTTGCTAGATAAACTACATTGCGGGGGATCAAAATAAGTCTCAATGCATTTGGAAGGAACGAAATAATATGCCATGTATTCTTTGATCATCATGGTAGCAGATTAAAAATAAATAACAGTTCAATTGATTTTATGGAAAATCCCCAAATATTTGGAAATTAAGCAGCACAATATAAAATAATGCATTAAGTATATAGTAAATCCCAATGTAAATAAGAAAATATTTCAAACCCAATGAACATGAAAATACAGTACAGGACAACCTCTAACAAAAACAAACTACACAGCTCACATGCCAAGATCAAGAACCCTGGTCTACAAGATACCAAAATCTGCTTTATGACTATCTTCTTATGCTGCTTTCATACTACTTGTGATGGTAAGTTTATGTGTCAATTTTGATAGGTTATGCTTTCCAGTAGTTTGGTCAAGTAAACACTGACCTGGTTATTACTGTGAAAGCAATTATACTTCAGCCAGCCAACATCTCCTGTGGCATTCATCAAAATCTTCACAGGAGTTCCTGACTTGCAGCTTGCCCTACGTAGATATATGTATATAAATATTTTGAGATTTATTATAGGAATTCGCTCTTGACCATGGGGATTGACAATTCTAAATTTAGATCTATTTCCCTGGACAACCCTATGTAACATATTACATTATTCTGTATTGTGCATGCATGAAGTTTACCCTACTGGTCTTTTGGTATCTCAATCAAGCCAAACTCTTTCTCTTTTATGTCACTTTGCCTGAATTTCCATTTCTTGTTTAACACACAGACAACTCTTTCTCAAATGTGAATATTCAGCTTAGACAACAGGAGAGCATTGCTGACCTCCCATATATAAATATATTACCTTTCCTTATTCTTTTTTAAGCATCTCTAATCCTTTTGCTACCAATAAAGATCTTATCACAATTTGTATTTTATTTCTACTTTTTTCAGGTTTTAGCAATTGACTATACTCTCCATAAGAAACAAAGATATCTTTCTCATACCATTCTTAGTTTTTTCTTCATCCACTGCCATGCACAGTATAGAGATGTCATAAGGATTTGATAAATTTTGTGTGGATTAGATAATGAAGCATCTCAAATTAGATTTAAAAAAAGGATATAGCTACACTTATATTTCAATGTAACTTTTATGTAATCTAAAAATCCTTTAAAAATAAAGAAAAAAATATTTTTTAAAAATATATAGCTACATCAAATTACATTTTC
>JAQZBX010060983.1:0-17194 GCA_029593785.1 Cabassous unicinctus
ATTAAAATAGCAAATCAAATAATTGGAAAAAGGAAATATTAGTCAAAGTTCCCTGTCCCGAGGTTTCTGTCCTTCACCCCCTGATCTCTGTAGCTCCTGGGGTGACTTTCACTAACCTTTTATCATTCAGGCCACTGGGGCTTTTTTAAAAGGAGGCACTGGTGGATTAAACCCAGGACTTCACCAATTAGGTTAGGCTTTGAAAGGCTTCTGAAGGCCATTATTCTGCCTCTGCCTGCTCTCTATTATCTCAGGCCAACTAAGATTCTGATGTTTTACCAATTGCCTCTCCAGGCTTTCAGCACTACAAGGCTCTAAGGTACCTGTCAATCCACCCCCTCATTGACCCAGACCCTCTCTCTCCCAGAGCAGGTGCATGTGGCAGTCTGCCTGATCAGTTTCCCCCTCCCTTCTCCCTGAAGCTATTTCAGTGCAGGTTGGTGGCTTTTTTTTTCTGGTCTTCCCACATTATTTTCCCTCCTCCCATACCTTTCTCCCCATGAGTTGGCTGGACACTAGTCCCCCACACCTGATATTTCCATAGCTCCCACCCTCAAGAGGCTGCTGAGTAACAAGATCCTCCCCTGGTCACTGGGTGTAGGGAACTTAACTCACTCTAGATGCTGCTGAAACCTGGTCTTACAGCCAGGTCACTTGCCTGTCTTACCTCACCCTCTGAGCTGGCTTGTGAGTCCTATCTCCTTTAGGTTTCCTCCCCACCCCACCCCCACAGCCAACTGGGTCCCCATTTCTAGCTGCCCCCTTCAATTGCCACGACAGACCCAAAGCTTCCCTTCTGCCTAATAAATCTGCATACCTTTTCACAGTTTCCAGAGGAGGATTGCAGCCTGCCATTCCCTACTCTGCCGTCTTGGAGCTCCAATTGCATGTTCTTCCTACAATAATCATATGTCATATCTGGTATAGTTAAAATTTTAGTCAAATCATAATTAAGTAATTAGAACCTCAAGTCATCTTTTGACTTCTGAGGTAATTTTGATACTTTATAATATATTTCAATGAGCTTTTGCATTTCTTGATCCTGGTAATCTTTTCATTAAAGACTCTTCTAGTAATATTGTGAACATCCATTCAATGATTGTCTAAATATGTGACAGCATCTTCCTTAATGAAACCTAAATGTATGCACACACAGACACACAGACTGATAAGCAGACAATAAATATAAGATTTTAGCTTACCAAGTTATGTGATAATGACAGAAATATAGTGCCATGTACAACAAGCCAACAAGCCTGTCAACTGTTGCCTTGGCTAAGATTAAGTATATTTCATTTTACTTTACCTCACAAAATTTTAGTCATTTCCAGTTCCAAATTAAACCTCTCATTGCATGTTGTCTATATTTAAAATCTTGCCCTTATAAATTCTTTTCTTGGCTCTCTCAACATGGTTTCCTAAGTTACAAAGAGACATTGAGATTATTTATAATTAAGAAAAAGGAGAGGGAGGACATTTGCTCTAAAACAGAAGTCTTTCAAATTTGGGGTTACAGCTTAAACACCAGGGATTTAGAAAATGCGCTCAGGAAACTCAAAGTCATAGCTGAAGCTTTTCAATAGAATTTTTGTCATATGTATTCTTGAGTTTGCCATTCACTGTTTTCGAGGAAGAGAGGAAAACAAATATTGAAATAATATTTATTTATATCTCGCTATATATCAAACACTGGAAACATTCTATTATGTACATTAGCATATTTATTCCTCTAAAAAATTGCATAGGCAAAAGCAAAAATGTGTAGAACTGGTAAAATATACTTAAACACATATTATAGACAAAAGTATATTTTCTTTTAGTATAAATAAAGTTCACAAATCAGCCTTAAAAATGGCAGCACAAGTGAAGAATGGGCTAAAGAAGCCATTTTAAATAAACAGCACATTATTGGAATATAATATAAAATATAAAATTAATATCCATGAGTCTATATTAATATGAGTGATTGAATGAAAAAATAAATGGGAAGAACATACAAATCCCCCATATAGAACAATTCCAAATGATTTATATAGATTCTACACTTGCAAGGTTGTAGATCATAACACTCCACTTTTTAGTGCGGTATGCACATAGTGACTTCCTTCCAAAGAGTAGAGTATGGAAAGGGAAAGGGAGAAGAAGAATTTCATAGTGGAAAAACCTTACAAACTCCATCTCAGCCAAATGATCAAGGTTAACATCAACAGTTCTGAGTCATTTTGTTATTATATACTTTTGATAATAATGTGATGATATGGACTTTTATTTTCCCTTGGTGGTCTTCCTCCTCAAATCCATAACCCCAATATAATAATGATAAAAATGTCAAACAAACTCCATTACATGGATAATGTCCCAAAAGTCTGAGTAGTCCTCCTCAGTACTATCAAGGCCATGAAAAACAAGGAAAGTTTGAGAAACTGTCAGTGTTTGGCGGTGCCTAAGCCAACATGATTGTTAAATCTAATTTGGTATCCCAGATGGGATTCTAGACTACAAAAAACATTGCTAGGGAAAACCTAAGGAAATCTGAATAAAGTAGGGAATTTAGTTAATACCAATATATCAACAATGATTAATTAGTTGTGACAAATGTCCAATATTAATGTAAGATGATAATATAGAAATCTTGGGATGGAGTATATGAGAACATCAGTACTTTCTGAGTAACTTTTCTGTAAATCAAATATTATTCTTTAAAAACCATTTTTTAAAAAAATTATGAACCTGGAAATATATTTGTAATTAAATTAGTTTATCAACTACCTAATGAATATCAATCTTATAAAACACTGTGCTATAAATCTAACAGTACACATAATATTTTCTAATACAGAGTTTGTAAAGAAGAAAATATTCCCTCTATTTTCATCTTTAATTTCAGTAATATGAAAAAAGCAAAGCAGAAATTTACCTATTACTTTAATGTGCATACTATGTGACAGTTACCATAACAGAAATTTGGCATGCTAACACTTAAATCTGCTCAACAACTCTTTCAGTCAGGATTTTTTCATTTAATAGCTAAGGAAAGTGAGATTCACAGATACTAAGCAATCTCTCTTTATCAAATAATTAGAGAGTAACAATGGTGGAATTGAACTAATTGTGTAAAACAAAATCCCCTGGTTTTATACTATTATTCATATATTTATTTTCATAGAATATTTTTACACTAGTTTTAGGTTTAAAGAAAAATTATGCTAAAAGTAAGGAGATTTCTGATATATACCCTCTCCTCCATACTTTCTACTATTATTAACCTCTTGCATTAGTATGGTACATTTGTTACAATTGTTGAATATCTATTGATTCATTAATGTTACCTAAAGTCTATAGTTTACATTATGGTTCACTCATTATGATGTATGGTTCTTTTCACTAATGCATAATGTCAATTATCCACTATTACAGTATCACAAAGAGTAATTCCTCTGCCTTAAAATGCTTTGTGCTCTGCCAATTCATACCCCATTTCATTTTATGTGATATGATTCGTAAGTATTATATACATAATCCTATATAAAGATATTTGGATTGTTAACATTTTTAAAATATTAGTAAGTACTGGTAGACAGGTTTATGTTCAATTCTGTAAAATTATTCTGTGCCTTCCAGTAAGCTATGGTCAAGATAAGATCCATAAGAAATGATATCTGAGTTTAGTCATGAAGGTTTAGTAACAGGTAACAAGATGAAGAAAAAAGAAGAGACATTCCAAAGGGAAGGAACAGCAAGAATATCCACAGCATCTAGCTTCCTTATGAATGCTCTCCTGCTCCATGGATTCAAAGATATCTCATAATATGTCTTTGAATCTCTGCAACTTAAACCATGGGCTGTGCCCTATCTATACCGGTGGACATTTGTCTTTAAGACACATATTTTTTCTTTCTCTCTGTTCTTTATGATATAATTTGATTTGATTTTTCCTTATCTTCTTGGAAACAGACAAAAAACTCACATGGCCTTTAAAGTCCATAGCAGGTGCCAGTTCTGCCCTTGCACAATGCATAGACTTCATCTGTAGTGGCTGGATCTACAATCTTCAATAGCCAGCCCTAATGCCCAGGTCCCAGAACCAATGGTTTTCTGGTAATGCCCCTCCTTTCATTTCTAATTTAGTTATTTGCATATTCTATTTTTTCATTTTCATCCTGTTAATTTTATTGTCCTGTCAAAGAGCCAAATTTTGTTTTCATTGTTTCCTTCTATTGTTTTTTAAATCTCCATTTCATTTTTCTCCACTCTAATATTCAACTCACTTTAAATTTGTTTTTTCTTTTTATAGTTCTTCCACATGTGACATTAGTTCTCTGATTTGAGATCTTTCTTCTTTATTAGCATAAACATTTAGAGATATGAATCTCTCTCTCAGCACTGCCTTTGGTGTATCTCATAAATTTAGGTATGTTGTGCTTTTGCTTTCATTCCCATTGAGATATTTCCTAAACTCCCTCATGATTTCTTCTTTGGTACCTTAGTAGTTTAAGTGTCTTGTTTAATTTACCCTTATTTGTGAGTTTCAAATTATTTTCTGTTATTGGTTTCTAGCTTCATTCGATTGTGGTCAAAGAAGATACATTTCATTATTTCAAGATTTTTAAAAATTTATATAAAATTATTTTGTGACCTAAGAGATGGGTTATCCTAGAGAATGATCTGTGTGTACTGGGGAAGAATGTGTTTTCTGCTGTTTTGGGGTGAAGTGCTCTATATAGTACTCTTACATCTAGTTAGTTTATAGAATCATTCAAGTCTTCTATTTTCTTATAGATCTTTAGTCTCAATGTTCTATCCATGACTGAAAGTGGTTGTAATGAAGCCTCTTATTATTAATGTAAATCATATACTTGTCTCTTCAAATCTGTCAATATTAGCTACTTCTATTCACAAGCTCTCTTATTGGTATAGGATTTAATTTCTTTAGCTCCTAAAACAAATACTGTAAAATAGGTTGGCTTAAAAACTGGAATTTAATTGGCACACAATTTCTGAGGATATAAGGCTTACTTTCTCCTGGCATCAGTTTCTTCTGACTGGTTGGAAAAATTGGGGTTCTTTGGCTTTTCTGTCACATGGAAATGCACACAGCAATGCTTTTGCCTTTCTCATCTAGGGCCTGATTAAGATCCACTCTCATGTTTTGACATACCTTAACTAATAACATCTGCACTCATCCTATTTATAAATGTCTTCACACCTCAGTACAAGATATTGGTACCAGAACCTGTTTATTGTGGGGTATGTTTTTCAATACCCTCCGGTGTATATAATTTTTAAGTGGTATATCTTCTTGTTGAATTGAACTTTTTAGCAATATATAGTGTGCTCTTTACCTGTTGAAACAGATTTTTAAATAAGATTGTATTGAAGTATATCATTCATATATATACATACTTGCAAAATAAGTGTATAGCAAAAGTTGTGAACTTACAACACAAACATGAATATCATCATACAGGTTTCCATGTATCAATTGCATCACTAACACCTTTCATTGTTGTGAAAATTTTTTTCAAACTTTGAAAGGGCATCATCAAAATACTACTACTAACTATAGCCCATCATTTACATTTGGTGCATTTTTCCCCAGCCCACATATCATTAACACCTTGTAGTAGTATTATATACTTGTTATTGTTCATGAGAGAACATTCTCATATTTGGGATGTTAACTACAGTACATCTTCAACCAATGGAGCCCCTATGTCAAACAGTCCAATGCTTTGTACAATCCCTTCAAATTTTACATTCAGTGGCTCTCATTTTTATCAGAGTTATACTATCATCACCTCAGTCAATTTTAGAAAGTTTTCATTACTCTCAAAGGAAAAATCCTTAACTCCATTATATCCCTAATTGCTTTCCCTTAGAAATGATATAGGGCATCTGTGAAAATGGTGACAAAGTAGGTAGTCAGACTCTGACCCTCTCACAAAAAAAGCAGAGAGAAGGCAGGGACCTATCTAAAGGATCTGCTTTGGATATATATAAAATAGAAAGCTACTCTGAGACATCTAGGAGGTTACTGGAAAGACAAAGAAGCCAAAGGAAAACCATGAATTCCTTGCACCTGTGGCTGGAAATGGTACATCTACCCTACCCACAGGGCAAGTAGACTTGGGGTTCCTGTCTACTGCTACCAAGGGCCAGGAAGGGGGTATTCCCTGGGAGGAAGAAGGGTCTGACAGAGTGTAGAGAGTGGTTTCTTTGCAGTGAGTTTGGCCAGCAGGGGCCCTTTTGAATCTCAGAAGGGATCACAACCCAAAGGGGAGAGGGAAAGGGGTCGCTGCTCAGGCAGGCTGTCATACCCAGCTGCCTGGTGAGAGAAAGCAACTAGACTAGAGAGGTGGAAGGGACACGTGCCTACTCAGCAGGACTCTAGCAAGCTGAAGAATTCCAAAATGCCTGGGGAAAGGGGAGAGATAGCTCTCCAACGACTTGTTAACCTAAGGAGACAATTTACTTCAGTGCAGGAATTTCCCCTTGCTATATGAGTCCACTGGTTCAATTCCAGGCTCAACCAAGTAAGTAATCCACCTGGCTATCAGGCAGCCATCTGACACAATATGTCAGGGAATATATAGATGTTCTTTTTCTTTTAGGCTTCCTTGGATCTGTTATTTTATTTTGAAAGGTTCCTTTTTTTCTTATTTTACTCACTAAGACGTGAGTCATCACCTGCAGTGGAGGAAACATTGCCTAACTCATTCTATGATGCCAACATCACCCTAATACCAAAGCCAAACAAAGATACCATGACAAAGGAAAATTTAGACCAATCTCTCCAATGAACCTAGATACTAAAATTCTCAAAAAAATACTTAGTATTCAACAACACATCAAATGAATTACACACCATGATCAAGTGGGTTTCATCCCTGCTATGCAAGGATGCTTCACCATAAGAAATTAAATGTAATATACCACATAAACAGCTTCAAAGAAAAAAATCACATGATCATTTCTATAAATGCAGAAAAAGTATTTGAGAAACACAGCACCCTTTCTTGATAAAAACACTTCAAAAGATAAGAACAGAAGGAAATTTCCTCAACATGATAAAGTACATATATGAATAAACCACAGCTAACATCATATTCAATGGTAGAATCCTAAAAGCTTTCCCCCTAAGATCTGCAGCAAGACAATAATGCCCACTGTCACTGCTCCTATTTAACATTGTTTTAGAAGTACTTGCTCAAACTGTTAGGCAAGAAAAAGATATAAAAATCATCCAAAATGGAAAGGAAGTAAAAATTTCACTATTTGCAGATGACATGATCCTGTACATCGAAAGCCCTGAGAAATCTACAACAAAGCTTCTAGTGCTTATAAATGAGTTCAGTAAATTGACAGGTTATAAGATTAATGTGCAAAAATCAGTAACATTTGTGTACACCAATAATGAACAGTCTGAGGAAGAAATAGAGACATGCCATTTACAATAGCAACTAAAAGAATCAAATACATAGGAATAAATTTAACTAAAGATGTAAAAGTCTTGTATGCAGAAAAATACAAAATACTTTTTAAAAAATCAAAGAAGACATAAATAAATGGAAGTTATGTGGGATAATTATTACTTAAGTCTTTAAACATTTACATCAGAAGCACTACAATGATTATGCTATTTTTTTTTTCCTGGATATGTCTCTTTGTTGATGGCAATATCTTCTTCACCATCCATGTTTTGTTTTTTTTAATTAATTAATTAATTAATATATATATATTTATAAAAGCTACTTAGATTGCATAATTGTTAAATAAAAAATAAAAGGGATTCTCATATGTCCTGCTCCCTATGCCCTCCCACATTTTCCCACATTAACAACATCCTTCCTTACTGTGGTATATTTGTTTCAATTGAAGAACACATTTGGAGTACTGCCATTAAGCATGGATTATATTGCAGTTTACACTTTTCCACACATTTTTGTAAGTCGTTACAAGATATATAATGCCCTGTATCTGTCATTGCAGTGTCATTCAGGAAAATTCCCACGTCTGAAAATGCCTCCAAACTACCCATATTTTTCCCTCGCCTTCCCCTCAGAACCTCCAGTGGCCATTGGCTCCATATCAATTATAAAAGTTCTTCCATTGCTAGAATCACAATTAGTCTATGATAGAATAACAGCAAGTCTACTCTAGTCCATTTTCTTTCCCCATTCCTGAGGATTCTGGTATAGCACTACCCACTCCACCTCTAATTGAGAGAAGGCTTAGATCCCATGGGGCAGATGAATGGGGTTATCTTGTTTGCAGTTGCAGAGTATCTCTGTTCCTTTACATGGTCATTGTCCATCATCATTTCCTTGTTAGTTGTGCTGGGTGAGTCCAATAAACTGGAGAGTAATCGTTGCAAATCTGTTGAGATCAGGGCCCAACTGTTACATGGACATCCCAAAGATTTAAGTGTCATGTACATACAACTATCAAAACTAGTACTAACTTTATAGGTTCAAATAGATGGGGCAGAAGAGCCATGTGTAGGGAAAACTCAACTGAGTCCAACTCTGTCACACTGGGGAGTATCAATTCCAAAGTGGGCCAATTGGCAGGGTGCAAAACTCACTGAGCTGTCTGCCCTGCGTATAATGTCTGGATGTCTCTAGAGCCCTCAGGCACTGTTATTTGAGGCAATTTTTACTGTGGCAGTCAATGAGATCCCACTGAGACATGCATAAGCCTAATCTCTGGAATGAACTCCCGACACACTTTGAAGACACTTAGCCATATAAATTCATTTGTTTTTACCCTTTCCCTCTTTCAGTCAAGGTCTTTTTCCAGTTGTATTGATAGTTGGTGCTTGGTAGTAATCCCTAGTTGCCAGGGAGTCTCATCCCAGGACTCATGTCCCACACTGGGTGCAAGGAAATGCATTTATATGCTGAGTTTGGCTTACAGAGAGGCCACATTTGAGCAACAAGGAAGCTCTCAAGAGGTGACTATTAAGCATCCACTTATATTAGGGTAAGTTTCAAATTCAAAAGTAAAGACTCCTAAGTACAGTCATTACTAAGGGTTGGTAAATTGTCCATCCTCCTTCAATAATCACTGTCCCTGTCTTCAGGGGATTCTTAATGTCCCATTAAAGAATGTGACAGAGCTCCCTAGGATGGGAATTCAATATTCTTTTGGTTATTGTGAAACCCCACCCACTGTGACGATGCCCCATGAACCCTTGAACACATTCATATGCCATATAGGTATGCCCTAGGTGAACCTGCTCCCATGCATCCCCCATCTCTGATACTACACACCAATGAACCTACCATGACACAGCTGTAATACTTCTGTGATCATAACTTCTTCAAAATTGAAGCCAACAAAATAACTGATTACAATTAATAGGAAAATGATATAATAATAATTTTAAAAACAAATAAAATACAAAATTGTTTAAAAAGTCTGAAATAATAAAAAATCAAAATATATAAAATTTTTAAAAGTTTTTTTGACATTATCTTTCATCATGGTAAGATATGTTGTCTTGTATCTACAGTGACATTTTCTTCCTTTTATTCTTCCAGTGTCTTATTTTATTCATTTTGTCTTCAAAGAAGCTTTAGGTTACAGAAAATTCATGTACAATATATAGGTGATTCTCATATACCCAGCATCCTCTCCCTTTTTACCTTTCCCCTATTAATAATATTTTACATGTGGATAGTACATTTGTTAAAATTGATGTACAAATATTGAAATATTGTTATTAACCATGGTCAATGATTTACATTATGGTTTACATTTTGGACCATACACTTTTATAGATTTTGGTGAAGTTTAACATAGTCTGTATCCATCATTGCAAGATCATGTAGAACAATTCCATCGTGCCAAAAATGCCCCATGTTCCATCTATTCTATTTCTCCCTCCCTCTCCCCTTGGGACCCATGGTAACCATCAAGATTAACTCATTGAAGTATAAGATTCATAGATGCTTTCATCAGGATTGAGGGATTGACATACTGGCCTGTCCTCCCCTATTAGGCACTGCCTATGCTCTCAAGAGATCCCCAACACCCTGTTTGAGTTCATAGCATGACTCCCCAAGATGGGAATCCAACACATTCCTGTTTATTACGTGAGTCTCCACCAACTGATACAACACACTATGACAAATGAACACTACAGACTCCCTAGAAGACTGCCCCACGTATGCCCTTTTCTGCATGGCCCCCATATCCAACAGTTAAAACCAGTAACCCTCCTTTGCCATATTTGCCAAAAGAACAGTCCCAGTGTTGTAGCTTAAACCACATAACTGAAAATCCCCATAGTTTAAATGCTCTCTCCCTGGACCCTCCCCAAATTCCATAGACAGTCCAACACACCATCCCCACCATACCACATTCAAAGACCAGCCCAACCCAGCCCAATAGTATAACTGCACCACTGTTATGCCCTTCCAATGCACAAGTTCACCCTGCCACCTTATCATAGATTTTGGCCATAAGTGCATTGACTCACAAATTTCTTCTCCCATTCTTTCTCCTGTAAACCTATCTTCCAGACTCTAGTTATATGAGTCTTCTCAAATTTTTTTAATTCATATCAGTGAGGTCTTGTAATATTTGTCCTTCAGTGCCTGGCTTGCTTCACTTAACAAAAGGTCTTCAAGATTCATGCATGTTATCCCATGTGTTAATATTGCATTCCTTCTTACAGTAGAGTAAGATTCCATAGTTTGTATATACGAAAATTTGTTTATTCTTTTATCTGTGGATGGACATATGGGTTGTTTCCAAATTTTGGCAATAGTGAATAACGTTACTATGAAATTTGGTGTGCATATATCTGTTCATGCCACTGCTTACAATTCTTCTAGGTATATATCCAGCAGTGGGATTGTTGGATCATATGGTAGTTCTATAGTTAGCTTCCTGAGGAACACCCAAACTTGCCTCCACAATGGGTGCACCAATGTACATTCCCACCAGCAGTAGATAAGAGCTCCCATTCCTCCAAATCCCTTCCAACACTTGCAGTCCTCTGTTGTGTTTTTCTTTTTTTTTTTTTTTGATAGCTGCCAGTCTAATGGGTGTAAAATTATATCTTAGTGGTTTTAATATACATTTCTGTAATAGCTAGTGGTGCTGAGCATCTTTACATGTGATATTTAGTCATTTGCATTTCTTCTTTGGAGAAGTGTCTACTCAAATTTCTTGCCCATTTTTTAAATGATTTGTTAGTCTTTTTATTTTTAAGGTGAAGGATTTCTTTATATATGCTGGATATTAGGCCCCTATCAGTTATATGGTTGCCAAATATTTTCTCCCATTGAGTATGCTGGCTTTTCACCTTCTTGACAAACTCCTTTGAGGCACAAAAGTTTTTAATTTTGAAGCCGTCTCACATATCTATTATTTCTTTCATTATTCGTGCTTTAGGTAGAGGGTTCATGAAACAATTTCTTTATACAAAATCCTATAAATGCTTCCCTACACTATCTTCCAAGATCTTTATGGTCTTGGCTCTTATATTTAGATCTTTGATCCCTTTTGAATTAACTTTTGTATAAGATGAGAGGTGGTAATCTCTCATTCTTTGGATATGGATATCCAGTTCACAAAGCACCATTTGTTGAAGAGGCCATTTTCTCACAGTTGAGAGGGCTTGGTGACCTTGTGGAATATCACTTGACTGTATATGTGTGGATCTTTATTAGAACTACCAGTTTGATTCCATTGTTCAGTATGTCTAACCTTGTAACAATGCCATGCAGGTTTTTACACTGTAGCTTTGCAGTATTTTTTAAAGTCAGGTAGTGTGATTCCTCTGATTTTGTTTTTCTTCTTAAATATTCTTTGGCTATTTGGGTACACTTGCTCTTCCAAATGAATTTCATAATTAACTTTTCTAACTCAGTAAAAAATTCTGTGGTAATTGGTATTGTGTTTGCATTAAATTTGTAAATCTGTTTGGTTAGGATAGACATCTTGATGATGTTTATTCTTCCTGTCCATGAACAGGGATTATTCTTCCATTTTTTAAGGTCTTCTTTGATTTCCCTTAACAGGGTCATGTAGTTTTCTGCATGCAAGTCATTTACATCTTTAGTTAAATGAATTCCTATGTATTTGACTTATATTTTTGCTATTGTAAATGGGATTTTTTTCTTGATTTTATCCTCAGATTGCTCATTATTGGTTTACAGAAATGCTACTGATATTTTCACATTGATCTCATAACCTGCCACTTTACTGAATTCATTGATAAGCTTTAGAAGCTTGATTTTAGATTTCTCAGGGCTTTCAAGATATAAGATCATGTCATATGCAAATAGTGAAATTTTCCTTCTTCCTTTCCTAATTTGGATGCATTTATGTCTTTTTCTTAAATAAGAAAATTGTCAAGAAATTTCTTCTAAGACAATTTTAAATACAAGCGGTGACAGAGGGCATCCTTGTCTTTTTCCTGATCTTAGAGGGAAAGCTTTTAGGATTTCACCATTGAATATATTAGGTGTGGGTTTTTCATATACACTCTATATCATGTTGAGGAAGTTTCCTTTTATTCCTATCTTTTGAAGTGTTTTTTATCAGGTCTGGGTGCTGTATTTTGTTGAATGCTTTTTCCACATCTATTTAGATGATCAAGTGATTTTATTCTTTTGACATTATTATGTGGTGTATTACATTGATTGATTTTCTTATGTTGAACCATCCTTGTTTACCAGGGATGAAACCCACATTGTCATGATATATAATTCATTTGATATGTTGCTGAATATGATTAACAAGTATTTTGTTGAGGATTTTAGCATGTAGTTTAGTTAGAGAGATTGATCTATAGTTTTCCTTTCTTGTGGCATCTTTGGCTTTCATATTAGGGTGAAGTTGACATCATAGAATGAGTTAGACAATGTCCTAAACATTTTTTAATTTTTTAAAAGATACTTAGATTACATAAATGTTACACAAAATATAGGGATTCCCATATGCCCTACACCCCACACTTCCCACACTCTAACACAAAAAGACATCCTTCATTATTATGGGACATTAATTGCAATTGATATATGGATCCTGGGGCATTGCCATTGAGCACAGATCATAGTTCACATTGTATTTTACACTCTCTCCCACACAATTCTGCAGATTATGGGATTAAAATGGCCTATATCTGTAACTGCAATGTCATTCAGGATGATTCCCAAGTCCCAAAAAAGCCCCCATATTACATCTGTTTTTTCCCTCTCCCTGCCCCCCAGACCCTCCAGTGGCCACTGCCTCTACATCAATGTTGTAATTTCCTCTGTGACTTGAATCACAATATGTCTATAGAAGAATACCAGTTAAGTCCAAGGAAGACTTTAAGCAGGATTGGTGTTAGTTCTTTCCAGAATGTTTGTTAGCATTCAACTATAAAGATTTCTCACCATGGGCTTTTCTTACTTGAGAGGTTTTTGATACCTAATTCTATCTCATTATTTGTGAATGATCTTTTGAGCACATCAATTTCTTCTTTCATCAAAGTAGGTTTCTTGTGTCTTTCTAGGAATTTCCATTTCCTCTAAATTATCCATCTTAATGGCATATATTTTTTTTCAAAGTATCCTCTTATGGTACTCTTTATTTCTGTGTGGTCACTGGTGATATCCTCTTCCTTGTTTCATATTTTATGCATTTGCATTTTCTCTCTTTTTTTTCTTTGTTAGTCTTCTAAGGGATTGTCAATTTTATTAATTCTCAAAGAGCCATGTTTTAGCCTTGATTATTTTGATAGTGTTTTCTTATTTTCAATTTCATTTAGCTCTGCTCTAATCTTTGTTATTTCCTTCTTTCTACATGTTTTGGGTTTAATTTGTTGTTCTTTTTGTAATTCCTCCAGGTCTTCAGTCATGTCTTTGATTTTAGCTCTTCTTCTTTTTTATTATAGGCATTTATGGCTATGAATTTCTCTCTCAGTACAGATTTTGCTACATCCCATAGGTTTTGATGTGTTGTGGTTGTCATTTTCATTTATTTCAAAGTAGTTAATGATTTCTTTTGTGATTTTCTTCTTGACCCACTGTTTATCTAACGTTGTGTTGTTTAACTTCCATATCTTTGTGGCTAATCTGTTTCTCTGCTGCTTAATGATTTCTGGCTTCTTTCTATTGTAGTCAGGGAAATTAATTTGTATAATTGCAATCTTTCTGAATTCTGTGGCCTAGCATGTGGTCTTTCCTGGAGAATCATCCATATGCACCCAAGAAGGATGTATAACTCACTGTACTTGGGTGTAATGTTGTATATATGTCTATTAAATCCAGATCCTATAATGTATTATCAAGGTGATTGTTTCCTTATTGATTCTTTTTCAAGATGGTCTGTCTAATGGTGATAATAGTATGTTGAAGTTCCCTACTATAAATAGTATGTTGAAGTCCCCTACTATAAATTTAGAGGCAGCTATTTTTCCAGTTAGTTTTTCCAATGATTGCCTCATGTATTTTGAATTGCCTTAGTCAGGTGCATAAATGTTTATGATTGTTCTTACTTCTTGATAGATTGCCTCTTTTATTAATATATATTGGCCTTCTTTGCTCTTAAAATAGCTTTGCATTAGAACTTTAGTTTGTCTGATATTAATATAGCTAATCCCATCCTTTCTTGGTTACTGTTTACATGTAAAATTGTTTTCAAACCATTCACTTTCAGTCTCCTTGTTGTTCTGGTTCTAAGGTGGGTTTCTTGTAGAAAGCATAGAGATGGGTAATACTTCCTCATCCATTCTGCCAATCTGTGTCTCTTGATTGGAGAGTTTAACCATTAATATTCAATCTTATTCCTCTCAGGAATTACTTATATTAGCCATATTTTCTTTAGGATTATGTATGCCATATGTTGTTTTTATTTCTCTTTTTATCTTTTTTGTTGTTCTTACACTTTCCTCCAACTGTCTCTCTTAATTTCTGTTTAACTGTGAATATTATAAACTCTCCCTCATTTTTCAATGCCACCTTTGTTGAATAAAGAATTCTTGGCTGGCAGTTTTTTTTTTTCTTTTAGCACCTTAACTATATCATACTTTTGTCTTCTTGCAGCCATGGTTTCAGATAAGAAATCAGCACTTAATGTTATTAAGCTTCCCTTGAATGTGATGGATCTCTTTCCTCTTACTGCATTCAGTATTCCCTCTTTGTCTTGAGCATTACACAATTTGACACATATGTGTCTTGGAGAAGGCCTGTTAGTATTTATATTGTTTGCGGTGTGCTCTGCTTCCTGGACATGTACATATCCATGTCCCTCAATAGGGTTGGAAATTTTTCAGCCATTATTTCCTCCAACACACCATCTGTCCCCATTCATTCTGTTCTCCCTCTGGGATGCCTATAATGCTTATGTTTGTACATTTTGTTTTGTCATTCAAATCCTTATGTCCCTTATTTTTTTATTTATCTGTTCTACTATATGCCTGATTTCAGCTGTACCTTCTTCCACATTGGTGATGCTTTGCTCTGCCTGTTCAAATCTGCTGTTATATTCTTGCACTGTATCCTTGATTTATTGCATTGTGCCATTCATCACCATCATGTGCATTTTCTTTTTATATATGTTTATAATTTCTTCACTATATTCTCCCAGTGTCTTCTGAATATCCTTAATCTCTTCCTTCACTTTATTAAGTTGATACATGATATTTGTTTGGACACCTCTGATTAGTTATTCCATGTTCTGCATCTCCTGTTTTTTAATATGTTCTTTGTACTGTGCCATGTCTTCCTGTTCCTTAGTATAGGCTGTAATATTTTTTGGTGTCTAAGCATCAGTTAATTTTGATGTGTTTATTCAGTTGATTAGCTGCTCTTTCTACTCTAGGGTTTTGTTTTGTTTTGTTTTTTGTTTTGTGTGTGTGCGGTAAGGTTTCACTTTGACACTTCATTCCTCTTATTCTATTTCTTTGCTCTTGTCTATGTCACCTTGCAAAAAAGAACTAAGACTAGAGAAGGAAATAGATAGGAAGAGTAAAAGAATAATAGTAATAATAGTTGTAAAAAGTAGAAAAGGAACCATACAAGATGTAGGAAAATGAATAATTAACATCTTTAAGAAGTACAGAGGAATAAGAAAAAAAGTGGAATAGAAACAATGACACAAGAAACAAAGTAGTGAAAAATATATAGAATGAATTAAAAGACTTCAATGATGAGAAGAGAGTTAAAGAAAAAAGAAATGAGAAAAAAGAGAGCTTGAAAGAAATAAAATCAAGAAAAATTGAAGACCAAACAAAAAGAGGTGGAATGAATGAAAAAAACAGAAAACAGGAGATAGAAAAATGAAGGAAAGAAAGAAATAGCATAAGTAGAAAAAATCAGTAAAGAAAAAATATAAAACTAAAGGGGAGACACAACAAACAAGAAACAAGAAAACAGCAACTAATTTAGACAAAGAGAAACAAAGAAAAAAACACGGAAAAACAAAAGACAAATACCCAAGGGAAAACAGTCTTCTCTCTTAGTCCCCTAAGGAGATTCTTAGGCTGATGGTGGTCATCAATCAATCACCCTGCAGCCTGACCTCTACTGTCTTTGAACAGGGTTTTAGTGAGTAAAATAAGGGGAAAAAAAAAGAAAAAGGAAAAAGAAAAGGAACCTTGTTTTTTAAAAAATAAGAGACCCAAGAAAAGCTAATATGAAAAGAATGTCTATATATTCCCTGTCATAAAGCATCTGCTGGCTGTCTAATAACCCAGTGGGTCACTTCCCTAAGAAGAGCTGGGAATTGAACCAAGGACCTCATGTATGCATGGCTGTAATTCCTCCACTGTGGTAATCTGCATCCTTAGGTTAGTTAGCCTTTCAGAAAATTATCCACAACCTTTCACTCAAAAAGTTTAGATTCCTAACAGTTTTACAGAGTCCAGTGGATTAAATGTCTGTCTGTCCCTGGCCCCACTCTAATCTAATTCCTCTTTTTATCCGGGGGTCTGGGCATGACAACCTGCCAGAGGAGATTCCCCTCCCCTCTCCCCATCAAATTGGGGTCATTTCTGAGATTAAAAGAGGGCTCCCCTGGGCAAAGTCACAACAAAGAAACCATTCTCCTCTCTCCCAGACCTTTCTACTTCCCAGGGAATCTGACCTCACACTCCATTTGGAGCAGTGGGCCAGGGGCTCCACCTAGGCTATTTGTCCTTAGGGCGGGATATATGTGCCACTTCCAGCCATGGAATGAGCAACTCATGGTTTTC
>JAQZBX010060984.1:0-18515 GCA_029593785.1 Cabassous unicinctus
GAAAAGTATTGAAACTTAAAGGAAAACTATATTAAGAAAAACAAGAGAAGCATGATATAGATATTAGAAAATTGGAGAAAACTTTGCAGGGAATATCTAAATTGGTAGTGGAAATTGGGCAATATTGTTTGAAAAGTGCAAGCTGTCTAAGAACTACAGATCATATATTTTATAATTCTTGAAGGGAAAATAACATAAGAGAGAATTTATAAGTTGAAAAAAGAAATGGCTTGGCCATAAAAGTATGTAAAGCATGTAGTAAGGAAGAAAAGGAATCAAACCGTGAAAATCTAATAAGCATTTCTGACAGAAGTGGGGTAGTAGGGAATAAATCACAAAGCAAGGAAATTTGAAAAGTTTATGATAAAACTTGTCTTTCAAGACTGGAAATATAAGTTTTGAATGGAAAGAGAGTTTAGGAGGCTATTAATATGCTGAAAGGAAAAAGAAAGAACCAGAAATAAATTCTGGTTGTAGTATTAGCATCTTTGCAATTTTCCCAAACCAGGAACAAGGGAGGAAAGAAATCAATGCTCTTCCCTAGAAATTATAGAGATTATAAGTCATTGACGATTGTCCACCAAACATTTTCCATAATCAAACATTTGTTGGAAAAATTCTGACAAATTAAATTTAGGTTCCCAGATCATGAACTCTAGAAACATATCATCTTGGGAAAGCTATAAAGCAGAAGAATTTCTCAATTTTCTTTCCTTACTTAAGGCACAATTTATAGTAACTTTATTAGGTATAAAACATATAAATATCCCTTTGTCCAAAGTTAGTCATGTATTTTACATTGGTGTGTGGGAGGAAAATGCTCTGGTAATCTGTGTGACTGAAAATGTTTGTGGTTAATGAGATATTTAGCAATACACTTATTTGTGAATCCCTGAGGAATGGTTCCCATTCCACATCAGAAGGCTTCCAGGCAGTAGAAACAGAGGGATCCCAAAAAACTTCAAAGCATCAATAGAATCTGCTATACTCATCAAAATAAGAAATTAGAATTCTTTAATGTTTAACTGAATAAGGATTTCATCCTTTTTCTTATTTTCCCCTTAAGAAATTGATAATGGAAATCAACAAAGATTTGTGTCTCTTCTGTGAGTTTTATTGGAACTTTTTCAAGGCATGTAATCTCATTGTAGAAATCCATAGTAGTTCATCTGGATTATGTTGCTGAACAAACTTAAGGAGTTGAATACAATTCTTAGTGAACCTTCAACCTTTTATGCACTGAGGCATTGAAGTTAATATAAGTGATACAATCTGTCACATCTTTGAGTTTTCTCTGGTTTAAGTTGGCAAGGCTAATACAGTGTCCTAGAATGACACTCATAAGAGTAGTAGTAATAGAGGGGGAAAGACACCTGATGGGAGTATGGGAAAGGGCCAGTAATCCTGTGTCTTGTCTCAATGGCGAGGAATTACCTCTTCATAATAACTTGGACAATTTCCTTCTTTCTCTTTTCATTTTCACCTAAAAATAGGAATGCAATACCTTTTAAGCACTCTAATTTTATGTGGCTGAAGTATAAGAGAAACTGTGAAGACTTAAGGTGTGTTAGGACTTGATTTGTGAGCTCCCAAAAGATAGGTAGACATTCCAAATCCAGAGCTTGTGAGTGTGACCTAATTTGGATATGGGTTCTTTTCAGATGTAATGAAGTTAAGATGGGGTTGAGATGGATTAATGTAGGCCTGAGTCCAGTATGAAAATTTTTCTTATTAGAAGAGGAGAACATACAGATCCAATCAGAGAGGGAAAATGACTATAAATAGAGGCAGAAGTTAGAGTTGTGCTGTCATAAAGCCAAGAAGCAAAATATTCCTGATAATGGCCACAGAATAGGAAAAGGGAGGGAAGGATCCCTTCCACTCTTCAGCTTTCAGAGAGAGAGAGAGAGTATGATCCTACCACATCTTGATTCACACTTCCTATCTTCAAAACTGAGAAATAAGTGTCTCTTTTTTAAAATCACCTAGTTAGTGGTATTTTGTTAAAACAGGTTTGGGAACCTATTTAGTGGGTTATTTCTTTTCTTCTCTGTCCACAATAATCCTGAGTCTGTCTGCTCCCTGGACCCAAACACACTCTCATTATGTTTTCCTGTATCTTTGTTAATATGTGGGGTAGTTCAGAGTGCCAACTGGTCACAGACCACCTCCATGCCCTTCATGTTTTACTTTATCAATAATGACTGATATTTTCTTCTTCATTGATTGATTTCTGAAGTGATCTTTAAATTTTTTGAATCTAGAAGAGGAAATGGGCTTTATTTAAATTGTCCCTGAAGTCCAACACCATCATGGTATAAAAGTTTATTTTTTTCATCCTCATCTCGCTGCCTGTGAAATTTCCCCCTACTCTTAAACTAACAAAGTTCCAAGAGTTTTATTATGTACATTTCCATTATCTATTTACTTAATAATTGTGTTGATGATCTATCACTATATATTACAGGTATTTTCTCCAAGTTTGTTTCATTTTGTTTGTATTATAAATTAATTGAAAATTTTCATTTAAATGATGTGAAATTATACTTTTGTTTATATTAAATGACTTCCTGTAATGCTAATTGCATAATAAAATGATGAAATTATCGTTCTATATTTTCTTCAATTTGAATTTAATTCATCACATTTTATTTTTCAGTCACTTTGAATTTGACAGCTTCTATAGAATGAAATATTTTTCAATATTTTTTAATATTAAATGACTTGTTCATTGTCACTTCATAGTCCATTTGCCCCAATATAATGTGGCTATTTACAATAATGTAATTATATTTTTCATATATGATTTTTTATGGGAGAACACCTTCTGCTGTTACCAATCTGTTGCTTCTTTTTCATGTTTTAGGTGAAATTAAGCACATTATGACTCCAAGGTGATAACATTCATATTTGGTATCAATTTCAAATGAATCATAAAAAGAAATAAGGAAAATTCATTTTCCATGGAGTATTCAATGTCTCTTATATAGCTTCAGATTTTGTAGTTTTTCAAATGGTCCCATATTTTCATGTGATAAATATTTTTTCTAAGAAATGCTATACTTTCTTTTGTTGTGATTGTAACTGTAAAAACTCTTACAGCAATTATATGAAGGTATTGATAACCCAATTAATACAGAAACAGGGACAATAATCCTGTAAGATTAAAATTCATCCATCAGCTACAAGAAAATATGTTCTGAACACTCTAAGGAGGCAATACCAAAAAATACACTATGATGAAACTTGTATGGAACAAATGTCATTGATGAAACTTTGAAACCCTTGCATGCCTCATAAAATTCATCATGAATACTTTCTGTTTTAGTTGACTCTTTTGTTGCCCCCAGAAAATTATGTTCTTAAATTGGTCCATTCCTCTAGGGGGAAACCCTTTGATTGAATTGTATTCAATTGGGGGCCTTTGATTGGATTACTTTACAGCAGTCAGAAGCTGAAATCAATAGAACTCATAGAAGTGGAGCCTGGCAATTGCCACCATTGTGCCCTGCCATGTTCCTGATCACCCACAGTTGTAGCTGAGGGAAAAGGCATCTCCTGTTGACTCTTGATTTGTATATTTTCATAACCTCAGAACTGTACGTTTATAACTTAATAACTCCATTGTAAAAGCCTATCCATTTCTGATATATTGCTTTGACAGTCTCTAACAGACTAAAACAGAAATTGGTACCAGGAGAGTGCAATGCTCTATGTGAATACCAAAAATGTTTAACGAGCTTTTAGAATGAGTAAGAGGAATATTCTGGAAGAATTGTGAGATGCTTGGTAGAAAAGGCTTAGATTGCTATGACTAATGATGGGAATAAAGACACTATTAGGTCTTATACAGAAATGATGAGTGTGTCATTGCAAACTGGAGGAAAAGTCATCCTTGTTTGAAAGTGGCAGAGAACTTGTTAAAATTGTCTTCTGGTGTCAGGTAGGAGGGAGAATTTAAAAGGATGAGCTTGCATATTTAGCTGGGGAAATTTTCAAACTAAGTGTGGAAAGTGTGGTCTGACTTTTCCTTACAAATTATAGTAACATGTGAGAGGAAAGGGACAAGGTAAGAGCTGAAGTCCTAGGCACAAAAAAGCCAGAAATTAATGGTTTGGAAAATTCTAAGCTTCTAGAAAGCAAGTTCACAGAGAAAAGTGCCCCATTTGATCACTTAACTGAATATGGAGCTGGTCAGCCTTTTCTTTGCATGTCAGGATAAGAAATGCAGGTATCAAGGAAGGAGTTTTAGAAAGTCCTATTGTCTGATGGTTGGAAATCTTGTATACTGCGTGCAAAACCTACAAGTTTTTTTTATGAGATCTGTATGAATGGAACCACTGTCAGCCTGGTCTAAAAAGGATGGAAAAGGGACAGATTAAAAGAAAAATAACTTTAAAGGAAGAATCATGGAAGCTGAAGTCTGGAATAAAAATAAATTTTGGGCCAAGAGTGGGGTCCCAACCATGTACGTGAAAAGATTGAGTATGCCCTGGCACTTGGAAAGGGAGGGACTTCCACCTTATTGTTCAGGAAGAGTGTTAGCATCCCAGACTTCAGAGATGGTGAGGCACAATCTCTGAGGATTGGGGAGAGTTTGGCCAGCACCTCACTGTTCTGAAAGGGTTGTGCCTGTGCTCTGGAGATTTTAGAAATTCCCAGTGTTCTCAGAAGGTGGAGCCCAGAGTATGGCTGCCACCATAATCTTTGATGAGGATGGAGCCAAGAATATGTCCATAGCACAAGTACCTTTAAAGGGTGGGGCTCCTGCTCTGTGAGGTCCTGAGACAAGATACCATGGTTCTATAGATAACTCTCAGGCTTTGAAATCTAATGGAGTATGTCCTGCAGATTTTTAGGACTGTTTGGGACCTGTGACCCTTGTTTTCCTTCCAATTTCCATCCATGGCAATGGGAACATTTTTTCTGATGGTCCCTCTTTTATATATTGGAATCAGATTACCTGTTCTCAGTTTAACAGTTCCACAGGCTGTGGGAGAATTTGCCCAAAGACAGATTACATGCATATAACCAATTTTGATTAGACTTGTAGCTAATATTGTTATTGAAATGATTTAAGGATTTTTAAAATATTGTGATGGAAAGAATATATTTTGCATATGGAATAATATGTTTTTTTTGGGTCAGGAGGGAGAGATGTGGTAAATTGAGTCCTTTGTGGACCTTAGAAAATCATTTTCTTTAATTGTTCCATTCTTGTGGGTGAGAATCTATTGTAGATGGAACGATTTTTTATTAGATCACTTCAGTAAGGTGTGACCCAGAGTGAATCTTTTTTAAATATAATAAACTTTATTTTCAAGAGGCTTTAGATTGCAGAAAACTTATATCAAAAGTATGAGTATACTTCATTCAACATAAGATCTTCAAGATTCAACCATATTGTATCATGTGTCAACACTTCATTTCTTCTTACACCTGAGTAATATTCCATTGTATATTTATACCACATTTTGCTCATCCATTCATCTGTTGATGGACATTTGGGTTGATTAAACTTTTGACAATAGTGAATAATGCCACTATGAACACTGGTGTGCATGTATTTGTTTGTGTCCCTTCTTTCAAATCTTCTGGGTATATACCTAGTAGAGGGATTTCTGGATCATATGGCAATTCTATAGTTAGCTTCCTGAGGAACCACCAAACTATCTTCCACCATGGCTGCACCATTCCACATTTCCATTAGCAGTGGATGTATTCTCCTCTTCTTCTACATCCTCTCCAACACTTGCAGTGTTTTTTTTTTTTCTAATAGCATAAATTCTAATAGGTGTAAAATGATTTCTCAATGTAGTTTTTATTTGCATTTTCGTAATAGCTAGTGATGTTGGACATTTTTCCATGTGCTTTATAGCCATTTGTATTTCATCTTTGGAAAAGTGTCTATTCAAATATCTTGCCCAATTTTTAAAATGGGTTTTTATCTTTTTTTTAAATGCAAAATTTCTTTATATATGCTTTATATTAGGCTCTTATCAGATAACTAATTCCCAAATATTTTCTCCCATTTAATAGGTTGCCTTTTCACTTTCTTTGCAAACTGCTTTTAAGTACAAATGTTTTTAATTTTCAAGAGAAGCCAGTTATCTTTTTTTTTCTTCCATTAATTATGCTTTGGGTGTAAAGCATATGAAACCATTTCCTACTACAAGATCTCTTAGATGCCTCCCTACTTTTTCATGTAGGAGCTTTATGGTTTTGGGTCTTATATTTAGTTCTTTGATGCATCCTATTTAATTTTTGTATAGGGTGTGAGATGGTGATTATCTCTCATTCTTTTAGCTATGCATACCCACTTCTCACAGCCCCTTTTGTTTAAGAGGCTATTCTGTCCCAGTTGATTGGGGTTGGTGGTCTTGTTGAATATCAGTTGGCTGCATATTCATTGGTCTATATCAGAACATTCAATTCAATTCCATTGATAAGTATGTCTATCCTTATTCCAATATCATGTACTTTTGACCACTGTAGGTTTGTAGTATGATTTCAAGTCAGGTAGCATGATTCCTTCAGTTTTACTTTCCTTTTCAATAAATTTGGCTATTATTGGCCACTTGCCCTTCCAAGTAAAATCCATAATTTGTTTTTCCATTTCTGTAAAAAATGCTGTTGAAAATGTTTCTTCAGATCAAATTGAATCTGTAAATCAATTTGGGAAAGACAGACATCTTAATGATATTTAGTCTTCCAATCCATGACCACAAAGCAGTCTTCCATTTATGTAGGTCTTTTTTATTTCCCTTAATAATATTGTATAGTTTTCCTTGCACAAGTCCTTTCATCCTTAGTTTATTCCTAGAAATTTTATTGTTAGTTGTTATTCTAAATGGGATTTTTTCTTGGTTTCTTCCTCACACTGCTCATTTTTTGTGTACAGAAATGCTACTAATTTTTGCATGTTGATCTTATACCCTGCCACTTTGCCGAACTCATTTATCAACTCTAAAAGGTTTGTTGTAGATTTTGAGGGGCTTTCTATGTAGAGTATCACACCATCAGAAAATAGTGAATATTTATCATTTTCCTTTCCAACTTGGATGCCTTTTATTTATTGTTCTTGCCTAAATGTTCAAGCAGAATTTCCAATACAATGTTAAATAGGAGTGCTGAGAGTAGTCATCCTTGTCTTGTTCCAGATCTTAGAAAGAAAGGCTTTAGCATTTTATCTTTGAATATAATGTTAGCTGTGGGTTTTTCATATATACCCTTTATCATGTTGAGGAAGTTTCCTTCCATTCTTATCTTAATATCCTTTAAGTCTTCCTTCACTTCATTAAGTTGATGCACTATTTTTTTTTTAGACATCAGTGATTAGTTTTTCCACATTCTGCATCATTAGAACAGGCCATATCTTCCTGTTTCTTATTGTGGCTTGTAATTTGTTGCTGGAGTCTAAGCATCTATTTACCTTGATGGGTTTATTCTGTTGGTCAGTTTTTCTTTCTAGTCTAGGGTTTTGTTTCATTTTGTTTTGTGTTTAGGATCCTCTTTGACACTTGGTTCCACATATTCTATATATTTGTAGTTGTCCATGTTCCCCCGATGAATTATTAAGTCCATAAAAAAAGAAAAAAGGAGAAAAGATAATTAATAATAATAATAATAAAAGGAATTAAAAAGGAATCCTAAAAGAACCAGAAGAAAAATAAATAATAGAGTGAAAAATCATAAAAATGAAAAGGAATAAGAATAAAAAAGGTGGAAAAAAAATAAGAAACAGGAAAAACAGAATAAAATAAAAGACTGGAAAGATAGAAAAGAAGAAAAAAAAGGACCAAACAGAGAATGTTGAACATAAGAAAAGAAAAGGAAGAGGGAAATATGAAAGAAATAAAAAGAATAAAGAAAATAAGGAGAGAAAAGGAAAAAAAAAATAAAAGATAAAACAAGCCCCTCTCTCAGGCCACTAACCACTATCTCAAGCTGTCAGTGCTCACCAATCAATCATTACACAACCTGCTCTCTCTAGGTAAGGTATTGGATGTAGGTAAAAAATAAAAATAAAATCAAAAGCAAACAATAAAAAAAATCCTTAAAGAAAATCTTATTCTAAGTTTCCCAATGTGAGGCTGCTTGTCATGTAGCTACCCCTGCCTCAGTGAGCCAGCTTGGCTTGGTGTCTGACAGCTTGCTGGCTGCCTTTCTTAGCCCCCTTTCCCTCAGGCTCTATGGGCATCTTATAGATTGCCAGCTATCTCTCTCTGTTCCCTGCTCATCAAGAGATTTGGGGACCTGTCAGACCACACCTTCACTGACCCAGTTCCTCTCACTCCCAAGATGGGTGGGTGTAAGAACCTACCTTATCAGCTCCCCCTTCCCTCTCCCTGGAGCTGCTTTAGCACCAGCCGGCATCTCTCCTTTTCCCAAGAACCAGCTGAATTTTAGTCTGCCTGCCCTGTCTCCCCTTCTAATTCTCTCTCTCCTGAGCTGGTTGGGTGTTCTTCCCCACATATATTTGCCCTGCACTTTCCCCCACTCAAGTGCCTGCTAGACCCTGGGGCACACCGCAGGTTTTCTGGTGCCTTTCTTCACTCGTAGAGTGGGTGAGTGCTGGTTTTCAGCAAAATCATTTCCCTGGCTTCCCTTTCCTTCCTAGTCAGCTGTGTACTAGATTACCTGCGTTATCTCCCACAGCTTCCTTCCCCCTCAGCCAACTGGGTACCCCCTTTCTAGCTGACCTATCCAATTGCCCCTGTGGTCCCACATCTTCCATTCTGGCAGGCATGACTATTTTCGTTCAAGAAATTTATGAAAGTGGAGTGCAGCCTTCCATTCCCTACTCTGCCATCTTGGAACCTCCCTCGATTTTCCAGGTATGTCTTAATTCTCTTATTGGAGTCCTTTATAAATGTGTGAATACAAAGAGATGGGGCCACAGAGAAACATTACTTTTGTTACTTGACCTGGGTATCATTCAGTGAACTGGAGATTATGTGTTACAACTCTGCTGAGATTCAGTACTCAACTGGTATATGAACAGACCAAAGATTTAAGTCTCAGGGACATATACTTAATGAGTATAGTGCTATATATAGGTTCAAATAAAGGGAACAGAAGAGCCATTTTTAGAGAAATGATAAATGAATCTAATTCTGTTACATTGGGAAGCATATATTTCAATGTGAGGCCCACTGAGAGGTTGCAGAATTCTTGAGATTGTATGCCCTGCCTCTACTGTCTAAATGTCTCTAGAGACCTCAGGAGCTCCCTGGCTTGAGGTATTGTTTACAGTGGCAGTCAGGGAGATAATCCTGAAAAGCGTATGACCTCCCAACTCAATTTGAAATCTCTCAGCCATAAAAACTTATTTGTTCTTAATATTTCCCATTTTGGTTAAGGTATTTTTCCAAATGCATTGCTAGTTGGCACTTGGTAATCATCTCTTGGTGCTAGGAAGGTGCATTTCCAAAAGTCACATCCTGCACTGAGTGTTGTGCATTTATATGCTGAGTTTGACTTAGAGAGAGCAACAAAAAGGCTGCATGATGATAGACAACGCTTATCTCAAAAAACAAAGTGCAAGACAATTCCATCCATCTATCCTATGAGGTCTAATCTGCCTGTCAGTCAAAGGCAGGGAAGCATCAACATCCCCTAATCCTCAAGACTGAGGAAAGAACAAACATACTAGGGGAATGCAAATACAGACTAAAGCAGACTTATTATTATTCTAGCAACGGAAGAATTTGTAAGATTGATATAATGGCAGTGGTCTCCAGAGGTTCTGAGGGGAGGGAGAGGAAAGAAGAGGTATAACATGGGGCATTTCTGGGACATTGGAATTTTTCTGCATGACATTGCAATGACAGATACAGGCCATTTTACGTTCTGTCAAAGCCTGTAAAATAGTGCATTGCATAGTTTATACTATAATGTAATCTACAGACCATGGTTAGTAGCAATGTTTCAATATGTGTACATCAATTGTGACAAATGTACCACACTAACAAAATATGTTAATTGGAAAAAGTGGGGGATAGAGAGGGGATGGGGTATATGGGAATCCCTCTATATTTTTGATGTAGCATTTATGTAATCCAGAGCTTTTTTCAAAATAAAATTTTTAAAAATTCTTTAGAGGACACCATAAAAATTAAAAATAATTCTATTTTGATCATGTTAGATAATTTTCACCTTTATATTATAAAATATAAAATTCTGTTGTTATTTTGTATTTTCTTATTTTTCTGCTGTACAGTATTGGTGACATTATGTTACTTTGTCTTCTCATTAGAAGGCAATGAAAATTACTTCAATTTTTTTTTTTACTTTTCTAGCTTCATCTATGTTGTACAATATATCAAAACATCATTCACTTTTATGGTTGACTAATATACCTGAAAACATTGTGTTGAGTGAAATAAGCATGGAACAAAAGTGCTAATATTTTATGACTTTACTTATATGAATTATAAGAATAAGCATTCACAAAGGTATAGAAATTAGAATAGAGATTACCCAGAGCCAGGTGGGTATGCTGAGAGAATTGGAGAAGTATTGCTTAATGGGTACAGAGTTTCTATTTTGATGTTGAAAATGAAACGTTTTGATAATGGACAGTGGTACTAATATTGCCACATTCTAAATTCAATTAATGGCTATAAATTGTACAATTAAAACATTTAAAATGAAAAGTTTCATGTTATATGTATGCTAAAAATAAAAGTAAAAATAAGAAAAATTATGGACTTTTATATTCCTCTTATTTCAAAAATATTAATTTTTATGTTTTTAGAACACAATAATCAGATCACTCAAGCCTATTTATTAAGCAACTATTCTCACTCACTGATTTGAAAATCTATATCAATTAAATGCTGAATTGTAACAATACTACTAAAGGTGATCCTTCTGATTGTGACTGTTCATTTCATTCATTAATTTCAATATCCATGTTTCTAGGATAATAATATAATCAAATCAAGATTTCAATATAATTTTAGGAAGATGTTATTGCTACTCATAATTTTGGAAGAGTTGAGATTTTTTAAAAATATTGGCTTTACCATGAAGTAGCACATTATTATCTTCAAAATAACCCTGTATGACAATTTAGTTTTCTTAATACTAATCCTATTAATTCTTTTGTCATATTGTGACACTGAAAACACACATTGTTAAATGGAATTAATACAATGACTCTAACACTTAGCACACATGCAAGGTTAGGAAAGTTCAGTCCTTGCCTCTTAAGACCATTATTCCTCATATTAAATGAATGGCTGTTTTTGATAATGAGATTTCCACATGCACAAACACTTGCCTTTTAAGCTTTTCTTTATTTAGCAAAAGGGAAAATTCACTGTTCATTTGAAGTAGACACAGCGGTGGTATGGCAGGCTGTCAAGGGGACCATCAGACTTTGCCTTGGTCATGCCTTACCAGGAGTGTAAGGTGTATTGTGCTTGGTCTCTATCATTGACACAATGTGTCCTAATGTTTGACTTTATGTGAATCTTTACATTCTGCTCAGAGGGACATACAGTCCTCAGTGCTCAGAACTGGTAAGTGATAAGTTCTAAGTGTGAGAATATGAGAAAGCAATGAGACAGGAGTGAAGACATAAATCAAGTAAACATCAGGGATCAGAGAATGGGTGATTATGACTGCACACCAAGTCTGTACACTAAAATCAGCTTTAGTTGAATTACTTCAGCTGAAATGCTTTTGCTTGTTTTGAACATTAGATGAAAGAAAATGTATACTATTTACATGCCAGTATTGCATTTCATTAATATGCAAATGGCCAAATATATGTTTAGTGTATAGACATAATTTGTTAACTTTCTTTGTTGTATATGTTTCCATTTTATGCGCCTAGCCTAATTAATTCATTATGTTATTGAATTAAAGGAAATTATTAAATTTCTATTATTTTCAGTTTCATACTTATTATACATAAGATTATTAGGAGTATGCTTGTATATGTCTACATGTAATGAGGGTTTCAATTTGTATTTCCATTTTGAATAATGATATTAAACTTTACTATTAATCAGATGGAAGGGGAAAATTCTGCAGAATACATTATTCCAACCCGATGTTGTTTCCATATCATCCTGGGTATACCATTTAAAATATAAAATATCATTCTGCTTGCCTCAAATAGGGGGAAAATACCATGATTGATTTCATAGCGATGAAGTATCTAACTCATTTAGTTATTCTGCTGATGTTACTTTATATCAGTTCAGTTCTTCTCTTTCTCCTCTAACTTTGGAGTTTTGGTTCAGGATAGGATGCAATTAGTAATGCCATTTATACTAATTCTTAATGCAGCCATGTTCTTTGCACAGACTCTAGCTTCCTCTTTTGACTAAAGAGAATGTGAAGTAATAACAGAAGTACAAGCCACAATTCTTGCATTTTATTTCTAAGAGGAAATGAGTACATGAAAATCTCCAACTTCATCAGCCATGATAAAGTACAAGATAAAACAACTAAACCCAATTTCTAGCCATCAGATAATTACAAATTTTTATAGTGTTGTTCTCTAACCAGCTTTACAGTTGATGAGAAAGACTTCATCCCCAATAGCTATCCTATTTTAAAGTAGTGGGATATTACAGGAAACACTTTGAAGTCGGTATCAAGATCCTTAAATGGTTTTATGGATTCCAATAGGACTTAAATATACCAAAATATGTAAAATATAGATAGTATTTTGATAGAATTGATCATTTAATTATTTGTAATTACTATAGTAGTGGCAATTTATTTCAAATAATAAAGAAAATCTAAAAAATTACTGTACATTGACTGAATGACATTATAGTAACAGATTTATGTTTTCTTAGATATTTTATTCACTTAATGTCTTAGCTGGTGTCTTAATTTGCCACAGGTATATTGATTCAAAGTACCAGCAATGGGTTGACTTTTCCAATGGAAATTTTATTTAAGATAAATGCTTACAGTTCTAAGGCCATGAAATATCCAAATTGAGGCACCATCAAAGATGCTTTCTCACCAAAGTCATCTACTGGTGATCCTGACATTCTGTCACATGGCAATCAGTCATATGGCAGAGCTGGTGTCCTCAGCTGTGGTCTACTCCAGTGACCATATTCTCAGGGGCTTCTTTCCATGCCTCTGTGCTCTGCTCATTCCAGACTCTGGGACCTCTTTAAGCCTCTTAGGACTTCTCTGTTTTCCTGCAATCTTCTTTTACATTGAAAGATCAATAAATTATGGCAACTTCCTTTCTCTCTGTGTCTCCATTTATATCAGAACCACTAAGAGGAGGGAGAACCAAGCTGGCTCATGCTTCACTATTGCAGTACAATCAAAATCCCTAAAACAACCTTATCAAGTAATCTAATCAAAAACCCCTCAAAGAAATTTAATGCAAACAAAGGACTCCACACCCACAGAAATGGATTAGTTCAAGAACATAAACCACTATTGGGATTCACAAAATTCAAACCATCAAAGCTGGCTCTTTCACTTAGAATTAATCTTTTGATAGTTATCCAAATTGCTGTATATATCTTCATTCTTCTTATTGCTGTGTAGTCTCTACAGTAGGACTCAAGAAAAGGGTATTTGCACAATTGGTGTACATGGAGAAATATTTCCAGAACATTGATATTCCTAGGAAGGTCAGTCAAGCATGAGTTCTTTATCTGGTTAGTGCTGTGTGCAATGTACATTCACTCCCACTGATAAATCCCCCAGGAATGGTGCAGGAAAAACCTCAGATAAAGATATGGAATGGGAGAATTGTCCAGCTATTCTCATTTTCCATTGGTTTCCAAAGAAGTATTGACTCCCTTACAGGCTGATATTAACTCTTACCCACAGCCAGCCCAGATGTGAAATTATAGAAATAGTAGGACAGAAAAAAAGAAATATAAGATTCATCTCAAAGGTACCACCAGCGCATGCCTCTGCTCAGCTGGTACTTTAGCAACCACTAACAAAAAACACTGGCTGATAAGCGGTGAGAACAGACCAAAAAGATGTGGAACACATAACAAATTTTTTTGGTGTTATTCATATAGGTTTTTACAGATCCCTAATGAAGTAATACTTACTTAATTTTAGTGTACAGTACTGTCAGTTTTAACAATTGTATACATGTAACCACCACCACAACCAGATACAGAACAATCCCATCACCTTAAACTATAAACTCAGGCTGCCTATCAGTAGCAAATTCCTTGCTCATTTTTAACTACTGGCAATCACTTATCTGTTCTCCTTTGCCATTTCCAGCATGTCATATAATACAGAAAGCAACTTTTAAGATTGACTCTTTCACTCAGAATTAAGCTTTTGATAGTTACCCAACTTGCTATATTTATATATTTATCTTCATTCTTTTTGTTGCTGTGCAGTGTTTCATCAAATGATCTGATGGTGTGAGGATGCATTTCAGGTGCTGTTTTAGTAAATGCGGAATTGCATCCTTGTTAGCATTGCATGGTTCAGAATATAGCTAGATCAGTTACCAACTATATGACTAGAGTGTGCTCTTGAATAGCTGTATGGCTCAGTTTTTCCTGTGACAAAAAATGGAGATAACAATATTATTTGCTGTATAGGGTTCTTGTGAAGAAAGAATTAGTAAACTCATGTGAAGCACTCACATGAAATGGCATGCCATATCTTCATTATTCTCATCTTAATCAAATTCAGGGCAAGCTGCTATCATACCAATTCCAATTTTACCAGAAAGAAGGGAAGTGGAAAAAACATCTTGAATGTAAGAAAATAATAGGGAGGGAATTAATTTGAGTAGATAAAATATGTCATAAGTGATGGGTACTATAGAAAACATAACCTTTTCAGGATGGAAATAAAAGAAATATAAGAAGAATAAGGAAAGAAGAAAGAAGATAGAGAACTTAGAGAATTGGAGGAAAGTAGGAAAGAAGAATGAAGAGATTATGGATGTGTATTAGTTTGTGAATGCAAAGTATCAGAAATCTGTTGGCTTTTATAAAGGGTATTTATCTGAGGTAAAAGCTTACAGTTACAAGGCCCTAAAGAGTCCAACTCAAGGTTGCTTTCTCACCGAAGTCAGTTGCCATGTGTTGAAGCAAGATGGTCACTAATCTCTACCTGGTCTCTTTTTCCTGGACTGGCTCTTCCTATTAAAAGTATGTAGACCCAGCTTCTTCATGATCTTAGTTGCAGGTTGGCATATGGCTTGTCTCTCAGGGCATCCTTTCTCTCATCTACAAACTATCAGGTAAGTAGCTCATCTTTCCCCTGGGGTTCCAGGATCAAAAATGATAGAGCTCACTCACTCTCTTCCCATGTCTCTTGAGTGAGTGTCCATTTATATCAGCCCACCAAAGGGGCAGGGACTCAACCTGAGTCACACATTACTGACATGGTTGAATCAAAACCCTAAACTTAACAGGTAATTAAATCAAAGATATCTCAGCAGAATCTAATACAATCAAATAGTAGCACACCCAGAGGAATAGATTATTTTAAAAACATATTTCTCTTTTTGGGATTTATAAATAATGTTAAACTGTCACAGAATGGAAGCAAAACAAATGAAAAAATGTTTTTCATGCAAATGTATTAAATTCAAAATAAAGAAGTGAGTTGAAATTGAGAAAGAAAGAAATTGGATCTTAGAGTGAATTTAAGCATAGAAGTAACCAAATTAAGAACTAAATGTAAAAGAATCACATTTAACTTACAATAAGTATAAAGAAATTTTAAATTTATTAATAGATATTTTTAAACTGATATAATTATATAAACCTTAAATCTTATAAATAAAAATGTGAGAATGAATGAAACTGTGACTTCTCATAGTTTAACACTTTCTGGGTTTGTAACCTTCTCTTCTTACTCAACTTGGACTATGCTGTGAAAATTGTGTTATTTGGCAATGAATATCACCACTCCTATACTTGTTATTTTGTGAAGGCTTATTGATTATGCTAATGTCATTGAGAATATGTAGAAATTGGAATCTTTATTCATAGATACAAGGGATGTAAAATGCTGCAGCCTCTTTTTCAAACATTCTAATTGTTCTTCAGTGTGTAGAGTTACTGTATGAGCCAGTAATTGCACATGCAATGTACAGACAAAAGGAATGAGCACAACTATCCATCCAATAAAGTACATGAATATTTAAAGTTGCTTTTCTAATAATAGCCCAAAAATGGAAACCACTAACGTCCATCAACTGATGAATGGTAAACAAAATTTGATATATCTGTGCAATGGATTATTATTTGTCAAGACAAAAGGAATAAAGTACTAAAACATGATATAACAAGATGAACCATGATAATAGATTACATGATTCCATTTATATGAAACTTGCTAAATAAACAAATCTATACATTGAGACAATATATTTGTGGTTGCTAAGGGCTAGGGTTGAGGGAGAAGAGGGAGCCATGGTGATTGATTACTAACAAGTGTGTATTCTATTTTCAGGTGATATAGATATTCTACACTTAGCTTTGGTGGTTGTTGAACTCATCATATTGAAAATTTTAAATTGGTGAATTTTATGGTATAGAAATTATATCTCAGTAAAGATGTTAAGAAAATGGTAGGAGAAAGGCATAGGAAATGTTAAAGAACATATACAGAATAGAAAAAAGTAAGCAAATATTTGAAACTGATTTAATTCTCTTTTCTGCAACAGGCCATCTAGATATGTTGGTATTTATTTATAAAACTTTCCTCAACTGTGCTATTTTTCCTGAGAAACTAACAAACATCAGAGAAGCAGATTACATACAGCTAGAGAAGTGTAAAAACAATTACATTGATGTTGCCTAGGGGAAAAGACTACCTGCATTAAATCATACAATAGAGTTCTAAGGAAGGGGAAAAGTCTATTTAAAAGGGTGCAGAATGCATTGTAATTACTATAAACAGTAAAATGGAGAATTCCAAAGGCCAAGAGCAACCACAAGCCCAGGAAAAGAAATGCGCTCCCTAACACCACTCAGATAAAATAGTGAGGAGATTAGATTTTGAATTTCCTTAAATTGATCTTCCTGATAAGAGGCTAAAATCTGAAGGAAATCAAGAGTCAAAGCAGAACAATTTTGCAAAGAATGAGAAAGGACCTTTGTGCTTTGGTTTATTTGTTTTTGTTAGCTCCTCATCCTCAATAAAAATATCTGTCATGTCTCTAACAAGATGCAGACTTAAAGAACAGACAACACAGGGACTAAATCCCAGATTTAACATTTTAAATTATTTAAATGTACAGTGTACAAAAACAGATTAGAAGGCAAAGATACATAAAATGATGACCCATCCAGATTAACAAAATTATAATCTAGAATCCAGAAATGAAGAGGACCAGGTTATGAAAATACTAGATAAAGAGTTGGTGGCAATAGTCTGTTGATATTATCTCATAATACCATTTATAAAGGATTCTAGTATGCAGATTAAGAACCACACTGGGTCATGCCCTACTGCAATAATCTAATGAAAATGTCCCAACTACAATAAGTTTAAACCTACAATATTGGATTATCCATGATTTTTCTAGGGTCCATCTAGCATCAAAATATCACACTTCACTCTCTGGACCCCAAAAAGACATGTTCATTCCATATGAAAAATACATTCATTCAATCACAATATCTCAAAAGGCTTTAATCATCTCAATAGCAATATTATATACAAAATCTCATCAAAATCATTTATTGATGTGGTCTCTCCTGTGGCAAAATTCCCCTCTGCCTATGGACTTTTGAAATGAGAACAAATTATATTCTTCCAATATACAAAGGTGCACTAGTCATAGGAAAAACTTTCCCATTGTCATAGGGAGTAATTGGAATGAAAACAGTGGTCATGGGCCCCAGGCAGTTACAAAACCCTGCAGGGCAAACTCCATTAGATTTCAAAGTGTGAGTCATCTATAGAACTAGAAATTTTCTTGTCATCTGTGTCTGATGCAGCAGCAGCCAAACCATTTCCACAGGCTTGCCCAGCAACTATGCTGATGGCTTAACCCTAATCAAGCATCTGAGCTGCAGCCAGACTCTGGGATCAACCCTCCTCAAGCATGGGGGTGATAGCTGGATGCTCTGCAATCTCTGGTGCACAGTCTCTATGCCCTCAGATCAGTGGAGTGATATCCAGACTCTCCAAAAGCCCTGGAGAATGTGCTACGCTCTCTGAAGACTGGAGTAGCAGTACTTTTCCTGAGCAATGGAACAGAGAGCTTAACCTTTTCAAGGTCTAGTATATACACTTTCCACATACATGAGTGGACTCGAGCATTTGGCCAAAAAGATGTTTTCCATCCAGACCTAAGTGTCCATGGTACTGAACTTAAAATTGATTTTATTTCCATTTGTCCCTTTTCTGTACATTTTATTCCAGGCTAGCAGTGGTTCCATTCATACAGATCCTGATAAAACTTGTTGGTTTCACCTATAGCACACAGTTGTCCTAACTGCCAGAAAGTAAGACTTTCCACATATCCTTCATGGATAACTTCATTTCCAATCCTCTCTTACACTGAAATGGTTGTCTGT
>JAQZBX010060985.1:0-17193 GCA_029593785.1 Cabassous unicinctus
AAAAAGGAACAGACTGACAAAGCCGTGAAGGCCCCATTCCTGAAATTCTCCAAGCATGGCCTAAGTGGCCGTCAGGCAGGGAGCTTTTTCAACAGAAACACACTGGAGTACATGCCCTCATTTCCTGTCTGCAGGAAAGCACGATTAGAGTCACTTCTGGGGTCAAATGATCTTGGTTGGGGTCCCAGTCCTGCCACTGACTGAGATCTTGGGCAACTCATAGCCTCTGAGCTTCCTTGTTTGTAAAATAAAGTGATAACTGCACTGCCTGCCTACTTCACAGATTTTGTGAGAGCCAAATGAGATTGTGTACAGTACTAAAGTGCTTTGTAAAAGCCTTAAGATCAAATGGAAGGTATTATTATGATTTACCACATATTATTCAGGACTTATAGCTCCTACTGAATAATTTTAGTTTTGCAACTACAATTAGACAAGGTGCCTACATTGAAACTTTTACTGATGCAAGCAGAGCTGAGTATTAGAGCAGAGAGATTTTCAAATCTCTGTGTCATGCCACTGCCCCCGGGAAGAGGCAACAGTGGGTATCAGGAGCACTTTTGTTAGAATCTGTCAAAGGTCCTTTGTTCCTGCCATCAAAGAGATTCTTTGGAGCTGACTACTAAAACAAGGAGAGTAAGGCCCCCAAAGCTTTAAATCATCATTTAAATGAGCAGAAAAACTACAGACATACTCAATAAACCTTCCTCTTGGGTCACTTGTTTTATGCTTAATAATAGAGACAAGGATAGCTGACAGCATTCCACTCCCCCTTTGGTACAACAAATCCAATGGAATAATTTAATTTAAAGGCTTTTTATTAGGAACCAGGAGAGTGAGCTGCTTATCTTTAACAGTCTAGAGCAGGTCATCAGGCCCAGGATGGAGAGAGGCTGTCAAAGGTGCTGTGGTGCGCTTGGCTGCACTTGCTTAGGGCCTAGAAGGAAAGGTGGTGGCAACGGAGATTGGCAGGAACTGATGTTGGCCAAAACACCAAGAGCCTGGGGAAGACACCTGTACCTTCTTTCCAACTCCACTCGAGGCTGGAGCATGCCAGGAGACAGAGAATGTGGCTGGAATGAGCAGGGCACAGGAGTGTTGTCTGAACTCCTGGCTTCAGAGTGCTACTTCACTTGCCTGCCCTCCATTCTTCTTGCCGTTTAGTGATTAGGTATTTGAAGAACTCATATACAGACCATGCAATGGCCGTGGAGGGGATTTGGTAAATTACTCTAGCCTGCACTCCTCGGAAGTAGGCGGTCACTCCACCTACTTGATATACCGTCCTGAAGGCACTAGCCATGCCTGTGATGTGTCCTGTAATGTTTGAGTTCAAAGCCAGGGATTCCTGGGTGTTGAGCAGTGTTTTGCAAACGTCCAGTGGGGTTGTGGCGGCGGCAGCTACAGCTCCTGCACAGGCTCCGGAGAGGACGTGAGAGCTGGGGTTGTACCGTCTCTGGGGGTTAAAGTGCTCCTGCAGGAATTCATAGGTCATGAAGTGAATGGCTTGGAAGGGAACGTTCATGGTTAGCTGGGTGGTGTAGCTGCGGTAAAAGGCCCCAGCCCCTTCGTTTTGCCACACTGCCCGTACACAGTCTGCCACCCGGTGGTACGGTGAGTTGTACATCTGCATTCTCTGCTTGACCACTGGTAGTGCCATCAACAGTGAGGAAGGAAATGTCAACGATGAGGGACAGCAACAAACCAGTAGATGGTGTTCAGATTCAGAGTCCCAAGTCAGCAGGTCAGCCAATGCAAGGGAGAGAGAAGAGAAGTATGAGCCAGCTGCTAGGTAACCTGGTGAATTAAAGTTTCCCTTTTTTGAGAGATGGGGCTTGATAGAGGGTTGGTAGAGAGCCAAATATGAATGAACCCATTTCCAGTAGAATTTCTTTAAAACTGGCCAATTAACTCACAGAACATATCTATGGTTTAGAGTCTCCAGATTGTGCCCTTGAAATAAGTACCCATTATCTTATCCTTTCACAACTCCTGAAACAAGAAATTATTCCATAGCCATAAGCATAACAACCTAAGGCTCAGGTCTGGAGAGTACCTAACTCTAAGATAGGAGGATGGTTATCTTCCCAGAGGGCAGAATAAGTGCTACCAAAAAGAAAACAAGATTCTTAGCAAAAAAGAATTTGGTTTTAGTTTCCAAACATCTCCCATTCCCTCAAGCAGATAACATGGCATGAGCTCTATGAATCTTCAGCTTAGCCCTTTCCACCCTGTGGCCTTGTCCAGACAGATAAAGAATGGGAACACACAGAACACAGGAACTATGCTTTGCCCTACCCACAAACATACCATATTTGTTTGGGCACCTCATTCTCCACTGACTCCTCCAAATGAAAAGCCACAATCCAAGCAGCAATGCAGGGACAGAGCTCTACAATTTATCCTTTCACCCCTATCTTAACTATCTTCATTCAAATAAGAAAGGCAATGTTTTTAAACCTCAAAATCCATCTTCACTTCCTTGAAGAAAAATGAAATAATCCTGCTGAATTTTCAGGAGAAAGCAAATCCACTACAAAGGGGACTTCCAAGAAGGCCCAGGAACAGGCCAAGGAGAACCATATCTTTTTCCAGGGAAGTCCCATTAAATTGCAAGGAATATGCTTCCTGTCCAAGAGTCTCCTAAAAGCCAACATCATGGAGGGGGTGCCCTCTAGTGGTAATACAAGGCAACCTGGCAGTGGGATTTCCCATCAAACCTGAGGGTTCTCCCCGGGTTTCTTCTGCAAACCAGAAATAAAGGAAAAGTCCAGAGATGCAGATGCAGTTGCCCAAGGAGGGAAAGACTGAGGAATCATTACCTTCCACTGGATTCATGGCTGCATCATGAAGTAATGTGGCCACACACCCAGCTGCACCTGCAAGGGAAAAAACAACTGCCACATGTGAGCCAGGAGAGGGTGACCAATTCACTGAGGCCCCAGAGCAAAGGGGAGTGACTGTGCTGAGCCACAGTGGGGAGGGGGAATGTCAAGGGCCAGTCTGAAATGGAAATCCATTGATTGTAAATTGTTGCTAAAAGTGATATTTGTTCCTACCAACTTAGTAAGATCACCGATGTGTTCCATATCTATGGTAGGAAGGCCAGGAAGAATCAAGCAGCCTACATTTTACCAGTACACAGCTGCCAAGAGATGCCAGCACATCAACAGTGCTGTGCCAGTGTGGGCTGTGCTAAGGGTAAAGGAGAACACGAGGGGCAGGTGGTCAGATCTGTACCATGGGATCCCACCTTCTATTCTGCTGCCCAATCCCGGTCTCCAAATCCTAACTCCACCCATGTAGCCCTTTCCTTTCAGTTCCTGAACTACTCTAACCCTCACCTTCTCCACATTGAATCTGAGCTTCAGACAATCCCCAAAGCCCTGGTGTTCTATCCTTTCCCTTACTTCAACACAATCCCCAACCTTCTGATTTCTCCATACAAAAGTCCCCTGGCCCCATCCCCATTCCCTTGTTGAGGCCTTGACATGTCCTCAATGACACAAACTGCCTCTGGTCAGTTGGGATCCTGAAAAGGTGAGGCAAAGAGCTGGGGCTCCATTAAGTGTCTTCCTGGGATGGCTGGGTCACCTTGGATCCTGCCCTGAGGAGCAGGACACCACCCAACCATCAAAGAATATACAACAGGGGTAATTCAGTGTGTGTCTCCACATTACCAGGACATTGGAAGTTGATGCCAAGAAGCTGAGAGGAAAGAGTCGAGCTGGTAGGTAAGGGACGATATTGTAACCCTTTGTTGAGGTGCCCCAAAGGAGGGGGTGGGGTTGAAGCCGCCCGTTGCCAAAGAACATCAGGTTTGGAGGTCCCTCCCCTATAATATATGGCCTACCCCAGCCCAAAGCTTCAGATCCAAACCATGCTGAGACTGGAAAGCACTGACAGTAGCAAAAGCCCAAAGAGTTGGGAAAGTGGGAGAACCAGCACAGGAAGGCTCAATACCATTGGCAATATGGCTATTGCCCCCAGGGTGGATTACATCACTCAATGTCTTTTTTAACTTTTCATAGCAGGCAAAATAGAGGGCGTGGGCAGGCCCCGCGCCTGTTGCTGTGACATTCAGCCCCCGCATGGGCCTCCATAGGCCCTCCGTTCTTATAATCCTCCAGAGTGCCTCCAACACGTTGCGATAGCAGGCGGCTGGATCAGGCTGTAGGCTCTGCATCCGGGTCTGAAAATACAGCAAGAAGGAGAGCAACGTCAGTGATGCCAACTCTTGTCCAACCTCAACACTCACTCAGGTTTTGGGCACTGGGCAGACCTACATGGAGCCATGTGAATCTGCAGGAGTGGTTGCTAGCATCCAGCTTTAGCTCTTTCCAAAACTATACCCTATTTTTCCAAGCCTTGGACCTTTCTTTTTCTAGTCATCTATGACCCTAAGGGTGGAACAACATTACTTTCTTTGAGACTATCACCACTTAGTAAATGTCCTTGGACTCCCAAATGATTCATAGCCCCAGTAACAAATATCAAGCATATATTTTAGAAGTTGCTTTTGTTAATAAACTTAGTTTAAACTTAATAAACTCAGGCAAAGAATTTTTTACAAATGGATTCTAAATTCAAGCATTTACTGATTGTCTACAACATACTTCAGCTGTATTTCTGAAAACTGATCCTGGGCCTGCTTCCTGGCCACACACTATACTGACTAATGAGATGATGGCACATCCTTTGATACTTTTTCAGGCTATTTGGCATTGGCAGCTGGGTCTGCAAGTCAGAATCTTGGCAGAAGCATTCCTAATAGATGCTATTCTAATTTCCTGGGAAAGAAAGTTTTCCCTGAAACTATAAGTGTAGCGAGTGTCTAGCTGGAAATCAACCTAATCTCCAGAAGTGAAGGGACTTCCAAATTTCTAATCTTAGCTGACCAGATCTCAAACTGATGTCAGAAAATAAAACCAGTCTCAGCAAAGCAAAATTCTTGGAATCTCTGGAGGATTCAATGATTGGAACAAAAGTGTGTGGTAGAAACTTTATATGAAGTTCCTGGACAAAATTTTATTGAAATCTGTAAAATTCTTTCCCCAACAGACTTTCTCTGAAGGGTGCAGCTCCTAATGAAGACCTCTGACTATTAATCCATTTCAAGGTTAAAACAGCATGGAGACTAATAGTTAATATAAAATCAATGTCCAGTGCCTGGCACAGACACTCAAAATTTGTTTGCTAAATGAAAGAATGAACGAATGAATGAATCTTTTGTTACATAGCTGTGTTTGCGCCAGCTCAGAAAGTAATAAATACAGCCAGTAGTGAGCCAAATGGGCAATTGATGTCCAAGTACAGCTTAAATTCTTGCTTCATTCCAATCACTGGATTCAGCCTAGAGTTAAAAGTTTGAAACTAGGATGATCTAGGTGGCCAACTAGAATCCAAAAGTAAGTACTGTAATGCCTCTTCTCAAGAGCATGGGAGAAAAGAAAACTAACCAGATTAACAGGTTAATCTTTTCCATTTCTCAAAACAATAGCAGCACAATATGGATTTCCAGTAAAGGATGTGCTTACAGATCTTTTACATCATCTGGAGGGTATAAAATCCACCAGAATAGTTGTTTGGAGAGACTATTGGTCTTTGCTGGATATGGCTACTAACAAACAAACTGGGTCTGGCGGGTTAACAATTATGTGGTTTCCATAAGTTTGTTCAAAATTGACCTTGTGTGCAGGGAAAAACTGTTCAGAAATTGCACTGCTCTGCTGGAGTCAATGGCACATTTGGGCAACCAGTCTTGAAAGGTCTGGCCCCAGGGGCCTTGAGTCCTTCACCCTCAAGAGAAAACTGGGATGTGTAGGTTACTTTGTACATTTTACACACATACCTAAATCTAACTCAGTAATCCAACTCAATGAAACTACATACTTATGGAGAAGACCTGGGGATAAACCACGCCAAAGTTTCACAGGAAGATGAGATCTCAAACTAAGAAATTAAGAGTTCAATATAAAACCACTATCTGGCTTTGGAGAAAAGCTAAATTGACTAGTAAGGAGGAAAATGGTTTGGTGAAAGACAAACCATATTTGAGTAAGAAAGTCCGAGTTTGAGCCCCAGCTTTGCTGTATGTGTGGTCTTAGGTATGTCACTGAACCTTTCTGAGCTTCAATGTTGTCATGTGTAACATGAGGCTAAGAATATCTGGCTCATAAGGCTGTTGTGGGGGTTAAAAGAGATAATGCACGTAACAGTCATTGGTAACACATAAGATGCAATAAATATAAGGCTCTGTATCATGCTCAAATATGATTCTCAGAGATATTAGTTCATATCTTAGAATTCATAGATCTTGGCACTGTTCTCTTGATAAGCAATTTCACAAATATGTGTGTGCAACTAAATGGTCCCTAACCACTAATCAGCTTTAATTTTCTATTTTTGCTTTCATTTTAAAGTTTCTCTGTGGCGATAGTGGTTTACATGTTCAGCTATTAATCTGAAGGTCACATGTTCAGAGTTCCATTGTGAAATTCTGTACCTTGTTCAACTAGTAAAATCTGCTTTTGGGAGGCTATATGAAGTCAGATTGGGTTCAAAATCATAACTCCGCCAGTTAAACTATGTGACCTTGGGCAAGCTAGTGAACTGCTCTCTAAGCCTCCTTTTCTTCATCTGTAAAATAATGAAAATGATGTCTACCTCATGAAGTTGTTTTAAGGATTAAATGAATAAATGTATGAAGGGCACTTCAGTTAGTGTTTGGCACACAAGAACAATTGCCATTTACTGAATATTTAATATTTTTATTATTGGATGCAAGAAAATCAAATAAGTCAACATTTCCATTTCCTAACCTTTTACTGATGAATATATATAATCATATATATTTTGATTTCAGAAAAGACTTACCTCCCTCTGCTCTTTCTCTCTTTAACTTATGTAAGTAGATATTTGCTTTTCCACTACAAGACTTGAAAGCAGCCCGTTGGTGACAGATAGGTACTGAGCCAGATGATTCTGAGAAGAGTTCTGACTGTTTCAGGTTGCAGAGCCTTATCCATACTATAGAAAAAGTCTGGCACTTGCTTCTAAGACCCAGGAAAGGAAACTGGGACTTATCTGGGCTTCCAGTCTCCCTGTTATGACCATAGAAATCACTGGTTGAATAAATATGACCTGCCAAAGCTATGCTGACTTCCCATGGTCCCTCACAAGCATATTTAAGTCAACTTAACCATGATAACTGGCTGGGGGGTGCACAGGCTTGCACATCAAGAGGCAATGCCAGCTTTCATCAGCAAACACTGCTGGGAATGCCCTTTTAGGTTTCAACACAGATACCTGCCTCCAGTCTTGGAGTACAGTTGAGCTCCTCTTCCTCTCTACCATCCTTTTATGATAAAAGAGGAAGAATAGCTGCGAGTGACAAGTGAAGGGATCTGAATTTTACTTTCATGTCTGCAGTGTTTAACATACTTACTGACACCGAATCCTACTGGTCTAACCTGGTTCTTCCCTCTAGTCATTTAAATCCCAGCATTCAAGGCAAATGAAATTGATTCTTTTAAAATAAGCTTTTGTGTTTTTTGAAGACTCCTGAGCATTCTTCCTCCAAATCAAATAATGATTTCTCTACTGTAGGGCTCTGAGGCATGACTGTAATGTAGCATGACTAATTTTTAAAAACAGAAATTCCAAAGCTTATGTAAATGAATAAGAACTGTCCTTCAAAATAGTTACCTTGGAAGGCTAGAATTGACTTATTCCAGCAATGCTGTGGTTATTCAAAACCTTTTTGAACTCCTCTTTCAGAAGTGTTCAAAACCCTGAGGGGTTCAAGGCCTCAGGGGTAAATCAGTCTCCTTTCTTTCCAGTCCTACCTTGGCTTTGACCCCTTTGTCCTCCAACTTTATTTGTCAGATTTGATTCTGAATGGTCTCAGTTTATTAAAAAAATCAATTCTATCTTGTCAGAGGACAAAGACTTGCTCTCATTAAGGATACACACCCAAATGTTCTAGAGACATTTCTAACAGAGGAATTTATCAAATGTTTATGGCAACCGCATTATGTTAAATATATGGAATAAAGAGATAGCCTCCCAAAGCAACTGCTGTAAAGAGAACAACACATCAACTGACAAGCAGAAGTAATATTTGTAAGTCATGGTATTACATTGTATTCTTCGAGCCATTAAATAATTTTTATTGCTTTCCCTGATCTGTTTTTCATTTGATACTCATCCTGAAACACAGTACCTTGGACCCTGCACTCTACTCACTGTCTAAGTATAGTGAGGTTACTTTGCAGTTAGATCAAATTAACTTTTGGAGATATAGTATTATTAACTCGCAGCCATTCAACCTAGAGTCTATTACATAACGTCTGAATCTTTGTCTTATCCATTGTTAGAGCAATAACCATCCTCTTGCTTCTCCCTCGTGAAATTACTGTATATTTCCATATCTCCCAATTGACAAGGACATTTAAAATTCTAATGTCCATTTTAAGTGCATTCACCATATATTCAGTGGCTCTATTAGGAATTACCTTGCAATGTGCTAGGATACTCCTGCCAATTCGGTGTCATTCAGATAGCTTAATGAGCACTTTCCCCATTTCCTCATCCACATTACTAATGAAAACATGAAACGGTACTGGAACCAGGGGGAAGCAGAAGAGATCGACTTGCATTTCCCAAGTTGATACTCTCCTCCTTTTGAATAATTTTCCTAATTTGAGAAAACACACATCGAAGAACTGCTGAGAGAGTGTTTGACTATTACTCTTAACATGTAAAGGAGGCACCAGCATTTGTCATGATACTATTTCAACAGTCCCCTTGTTTTTACTTATCACTAAATCCTTACCTTTAATGCTTGGTACCTTTGCTGATGCACTAGAATAAAAACTGTAAAAACTTCACCCAGCTTTCTTCAGAAGGATCTGATTTCTGTGCCCTTAATCCTGCTTGGTTCTGGATGGAATTAGTTTTACTTTCACATGAATCGTCTCCTCATGGTGATCCCATTCCACTTTCTTCACACTAATAGCTAATTCCCTCACACTTCCCTTCTAGGCAACTTTTCCCTTTTTGTCAACTTTAGGTGGCTAGAGAAATTAGAGTCTCAGTTCCATTTCTCTTGTTTGGCAACTGATGTTCTCCCTGTACATACACAGTCCTGATTCCAGCTCACTTTTCATGTCCAGGAAATAGGTGGGGTATCATGCTCTCTGCATAGAGAAAGCGAAACCTTTTCCTGAACCCAGTATTTCGCATATTATTTCCATCCAGATTGGCGCTCTGAATTCTGATTGCTCAGTGATTTCCACTCACTCATGGACTAAGGTTTAAAATGTAAATTCTTTCTCAGGCTGAGAAATCCAAATTCCGGTTCCTGACCCCCTCACTTTTAATGGAAGGTACAGCAAGGAGCTTGTAAAAAGCTTTCGTCCACAGAGCATCTGATTCACGCAGGTTGACTGCACTTTAATCGAGTTAGTAGCACTTACCTGTGCTTCGGGATACCCCATCCCACCCTATTCCTGTTTAGTCCCAGCTGGGATCCAGGGTTTTGGCTGACAGATTCGATCCACGGTCCCGATTCAAATCTCACTGCCGGTTAGAAACGGGTCCTGGTTCATGACTGGGATCAACTCCCAGCCGGGACCTTGCTTGCATGGAGAATCGGTCGAATCGCGCGGTGGTGGCAAGAGCCAGAAAGGAACCCATGTCAGCTCAACTCCCAGCCGGAATCCTGGCTCCGGACAGAACCCGGGGGTCGGGTCAGCCCCAGGTCGGGTTCGGAGCCCGGTCTGGGTCTCACCTTGACGCAGTCGACGGGATACATCACGCAGTGCTCCAAGATCCCTGCCACGGCGCCCGCCACCATGTGCGTGGTGACAGTGGCTCCAGCGGGCAGCGCCTCGTAGTCCGGGCCGGAGTCCGGATCCTGCCGTACAGGGGGCCTGCAGGCCCCAGCCTCCCCGCCGCCGGCCCCCCGGCCCACGCCCCGCTGCAGCCACCCGTCCAGCAGCGCCGACTCCCCGGGGCTCCGCCCCGGCCCAGACGCCGGCGCCCCCGCCACGCCGCCGGCCCCCCGCCCCTCCAACTCCATCCACCCAGGCCAGCTGCGGCGCCCACTCTGGCCGCCGCCGCCGCCGCCGCCCCCCGGCCCCGTGGTGTCCGCCTCAGGCGCGGCCCAGAGAGTCGGGGCCTCCGGCTCCCGCTTGGGCCCGCGGACACGCCCCTCAGCCAACCATTGGCGCAGCCGCCAAGTTAGCCCCACCCCCTCTCTACGTAGGAAAAATATGTCTGTGGCATTAGTGAGGTTGCCCGTCATTCCTCCGCCCTGAGGCGTTGCTACGGTTTAGATCCCACCCCTTCCCCTTTGATCTTGGAGGCTTCTTGTTTATTGGCCAGTGATTGGCCGAGAGCTAAGACCAACCCGCCTCCTACTTTTCTGGAGGCGGGAGAAACTTAAGGCCTAGCATTGATAGGCTAAACCACTCTGGCTACTTCGACCGCGGCCATTGGCCCGCACCACGTCGGTAACCGATTGGCTGCAGCAAGAGAGAGAAGCGCCCCGGGGCGAGAGAGGCCGCGCTTGGGCACCTTATTGGCGCCTGTGGAGCTGCGGGCCCTGTGGGCGGAATCGAGCACCGGGCTGTGCCAGGCCTTCAAGGTCAAACCGCCGACTGATACGGTTAGGACCCGCGCGCGAGCGCCCGTCCACACCCCGGGGCTGGCGGCTCGCGGTTGGGCGGCCCGGGTGCCGGGAACTGTTTCCGCGGGATCTCGTGGCTGGCGAGAAGTGGAGCCGGCCTGGGCTCCCGCCGGCGCGGCCCGCGGGTCGGTCGGGGAGCTGCTGCGACATGCGGGCTGTGGAGCACCGCGGCAGCCGGTTACAGACTGGACAGGGCTGGAGTGTCGGCCTCTCAGGCCGCGGGCGTCCTCCTGGGGACTCGGTGCTTCTCAGGCCCCAGCGCCGGACACTGAGCCTTGCATCTGAAGTCGCTCCGTAAACCCGGCAGCAGTCGAATGAATGAGTTCTCCGGACCCCGGCGTTCGCTGGGCCTGGCGCCAGCCCGGGTGCTGAAGGCGGGGAAGGTGGAGTGGGGCGGAGTGATTCAGACGTGACAGCAGTTGGAGAGGCGGGACTGGAGGCAGCTTTCCAAACAGCAGGGAAAGTATGGCAGCTTGTCCTGAATCTAAAACATCATTTTGTCCCTGAGCTGACTCACCGATGAACCCCACTACCTAGTAATGATTGCCCTTTGTGATAAGATCCCTCTCCCTCCCGGTCGGGTAGGCTGGAGTCTGAGATGGTTGAGAACAATACCAGCAAATCCCAGCCTCCAGGATAGCTTCCTAGGTTGCGACTCCACAGGGCGCGCACTGCACCCACGCACCAAAGCAGCGCTTGAGCTGCTGCTTCGGGCGAGGAGCAGAGGCGCATTTTCCACTCCGAATGCCCAGTTTCTTCAGTCTCCTTTCACTACAGCGTATTTGCATAAACCTCCCGTTTCCAGCTCTGTCTACTAACACTTTTGCTGAGATGATGACGTAATTTTGAACTTTCCTATCTTTTTCTGTCTTTTCCTTAGAGGAGGAAAAGGTTTTCCTGTTTTCTCTAAAGCTTAGCCCTTCTCTGGGCTCTCTGTTTTACTCAAGTATGCTCTTCCTCTTCAGTACTGGTTATTAACCCTTGGGTCTTGACTTTTTTGGAAAATAATGAAGCTACAGATCCTCTTCTCTTTCCCTCTCCATGCACATGCAAATTTTGCATATAATTTCTGAGATTGCAGAGCTCCAGAAGGTGACTCCAGGACCCCCTAACGGCCCATTAACCTCAGATTAAGAACCTCTCTACCTCATTTCCCTTGAGAAATGAATGAACAGGTCTCACAAAAAGAAACCCTGCTGAAGTACCAATTCCCTTTACTGCCGAATTACTCCAGCAATGACCTGTATCTGCTATTTCCTTTCCCTCTTTAAATTCTAATTTTTAGCGGTCACAAATGACCATTGTAAGTCCAATGGTCTCTTGCTTATTCCCACTTATCTTGACTGAGAGGTAATACTTGTGTTCATTGACCCATCCCTCACTGAAACTTTTCCTAACTTCAGAAACCATTTTATTCTACCTTTTAGACTTCTCATTCTCCTACATTTCTCTATCCACTGAGATGTAACATTCCTAAAAGGTTTAATGCTTGTCCTGTACATCTTTATGACTTTGGCGAGTGTTCCCACTCCAAATCAGTTTTCCTCATTGGAGGCCCATCTCTTTTTTCCAGGTTGCATACTTTTTAACTGGGATTTCTATGTGAATATTCCTTCATTCAGTAAATATTTGTTAAGTACCAAGTCTGTGTCTGGGCACAGAACTAAAAACAGGATACAGGACAGGTAGAGCCCATTCTCTTGTGGAACTTATTTCTTAGTGTGGGGAGATGAAACAAACAAGAAGAGGTATCAGATCACTCTAGATGTTTTGCTGATAATTGAAAAAGGATGGTGTGATAAAGTGTGAATGGATGGCTACACTTGTGTGGCCAGGAGTGGCCTCTCTGAGATGACATTTTTGGTAAATTCTGAATGGCAGGCAGGAACCAGTCATGAGAGACCCAGAGAATAGTATTGCAGCAGGATAAAAACAGTACAACACTAAAGTGGCAACAAGGTCAGAAGGAAGGCCAGTGTGGCTGAGCCTGGTGAGCCGGGGAGAAGTGATACAAGATGAGAATAGAAAGATAGGCAAGGGGTGAATAGACAGTTTCTGACTCAGCATGTTCATTCCAAACTCAGCCTTTCCACTACCCACCACAATCAATTTCTCCAAAGTTTTCCTTTTCTACAAAAGGCTTCACTATTTGCAGTATCAACCAGACTCTAAAACTGGGAATCTTCCTTGACTCCCCTCTCCATCTAATCTCCCAGTACATGTCATTAGTTAATTATTCTGGAATGTTTTGTTCATGCTCTTCTTTTCCTTCCCATTAATAACCTTTTGCAGAACCTGATCACTTTACTTCTCTATTAATGTAATTCCCCTGAATGGCCTCTCTACCTCCATTGTCCCCTGGCTTTACTGATATTTTGAGCCCCCTTCTTCCAGGTACATACAGGATTGTTCTTAAGGCATGGGACTTGTTTGACTAATGAAATGTGAGAGAAGCATGAGAGAGTCACATATTTCCTTCCCTGCCATCAGCCTGGGGCCCTGAATGAGGAAGACATGAAGCAGAGTCCCCTACATGCCACCCCCTCCTCCCAGATGGACTTGCAGCATGAGTGAGAAATAAACCTTGATTGTTTTAAGACATGGAAATTTAGGGTTGTTCCATACCACAGCTTAATCTAGCTCAGTGCTTCTCAAACTTTAATGTACATATTAATCATCTGGAGAATTTATTAAAAATGCAGATTCTAATTCTGTAGGTCTGGGCTATAGCCTGACATTCTGCAGTTCTGACAAGCTGCCAGGTGATGCCGATGTTGCTGGACCACAGTCTGAATAGCAAGGACCTAACCCATCTTGACTCTAATAACACTCCCCTTTACATATCCACACGCATCTCCCTGCCCCCCAACACTCTATCCTGCATCACACCAGCATTTAAATCTTCCTAAAAAAACTCACGAACAAGCAAACTTTCTTGGTGATATTCTTTATAAACTCTTCCTGTACCTACAACTCCCACACTATACAGCCTTACTTTCTTACATTCCCAGAATAATTTTTTCCTCTTCTCCCTTCTACCTCTCTTGTACATCTTTGTACATGCTTTTGGCAGAGACCACTAGTTGTCTCAATATCAAATCTCACTTCCTTTAGTAATAGAAACCTCAAGTTTTATCTTGGGCACATGGCTTCCTAGCAAAAGTCTATATTTTCTCCAGGTTCCCACGAAGCTAATTTAGGTTGTATGACTAAGTTCTAGCTAGTGGGATATGAGTGGAAGTGATATGTGAAATGTCTGGATTGGGTCTTTGAAAGGAAATGATATGTCTTCCTCTTCCTCATTTTTTCCCTTCACGTCAGCTGGAATACAGGTCTGGATGTCGATCCTTTTTGGCCATGTGGACAAGGGCTATACCTTAGTGGGTGGCAGAGCAAAGGACAGAAAAAAATTCAAACCATGGAGCTGTCTTAACACTTCTGGATTATTCCTGCTCAGGCCAGTCCATGAGAGATCTTGTTTAAGCTATTGCTGTTAAGTTGAATCTTGGTCACAACAGCTGAATTTATATCCTAACCAACACCTCCTCTTCCTTAGAATGCCTTTCTCCCTTTGTTCTTATCAATGTTTTATTCTTGAAGGTCCAACACAGGTCCCACTACTCCCTCCAGCTTACATTACCCTTTTTCTCTGAACTGCCATCATACATGTCCTGGCAAGAGGTACAAGAGGTATGAGTGTAGTATAAAATGAGATTATATTCCAGCAGCCACACAAGAAAATAAGATCAATTTATTAACTTTCACTTAAAAAGAAATTGATACCTAAATTATGAGGAATTGACCATAAGTGCTGGAGGAATTCAGAAACGGGCAACCAATGAGAACTGAAGGGATGAGGAGATATATATTTGAGCAGTTTTTAAACTGGAAAATGTGTACAGAGGTATGTGGGGAAGTTTCAAGGGAATCAATTTCCTATTCCTTATCTTCTGCCTCTATTCTTTCCCAAAACTTATCTTCCTGAGAAAACACCTGTAGTTCTATTTTCACCACCTCCCCTTTCTCCTCTGACCATACAAAAGAAAGGTGTGCCTTCACCATCTTACTATGGTTCATTACCCTGGTACAAAAACCTCTCCAGTTTGCCAAATAATCCTGGTGTTAGCAAGGCCTCCTACAGACAAGGTAAACCTGTAGACTTCATGTCTTTTCCTGAGTTAAATATATTTCTACTAAGGGGAAAACATTTAGGAATGGGTATTTTGGCCCTTGGGTAGACATTCTATGTTGGTATATATTATAGAGTGGAACAGTAGGTTTTTATCTATATCACACTAATTCCATCCCAGCTGTCACTTCCAGGAGAGATTTCCCTTGAGAGTAAAAGCAGAGTACATGATCAAACTTAAAGGTGAAAGTAACTTATTTCATCCAGGTGATACATTCATGGCTATTATTTCATCAAGGTGACACTTTCTTTTCTATTATTCTTGGAATTAGGATATTTAAGATTTATAGAAATGCATGCTGGGATATAATAATGTGCTACAAAGCGTAGAACTCCCTCTCTGATAAGAAACGAGGTGAGTGATGTTCTCATTTACATGTGTGTCAGACTGAGTCTCAATTTTATATTTTGTATTCTTTCTAAGAGAAGTATAGAGAAAGTTCATATTTACTGCTCACAGATCAACATTCTGCCTTCAAGTAAAAGGAAAATATAACAAGTTTAGTTGGTGTTTTATATTTTCTTAAATATTCAGACTTGTAGTAGAAGTACTTTCATTTATAAAAACATTTTCACTTTCCTTTGTCAAAAGATTATTTATTAGCACCCAACACATGAGCTAATGTGTTGTCTCAAATGTCTCTGCTGTAACTCCAAAGAGCAGCTCTAAAGCAGTCATAATGTAACTGCGGTTGCCTCACATCAACTTGAAGAAAATCTATTTTCGACAAAGATGAAAGATCTGGGAGTAACTGCTCATGGGCACAAGATATCTTTATGAGTGATGAAAATATCTTAAAATTAGATTGTGGTGATGATTGCACAGTTTCAATATTCTAAAAACCACTGAATTGGGTGGGTATTGGGTGTGTGAATTATATACAAAGCTGTTTTTTAAAAAGTGAAAAGATCTTATTGGGATATGTTGACTAGTATCTTTGGGAACTTCATCAGCACCTTTTTTTTTTGTAGATAAAATTATATTTATGAATTGAATGTGTGATATAGTAATCACAGAACAATAGGGAAAGGAATACGTATTTAGTAATCAGTTTTCCAACAATGTTTAGAAACGTTTAGAAAGTGTTAGATATGGATCTAACACTTTTAGATCCATATCTCATATTATATAACAAACTATATTCCGATAGTGAAATATAAAACATAAGATAAACTTTGGGACAATATAGAATTGGGCATAGTAAAAGCTTTTCCTTTTGCATATCTTTTTTTTGGGGGGTGGGGGAGGTTATTGCAATCACAACTATCCTTTTCCTTTTTAAGTTTCTCCTATCGGATGTTATTTCTAGAAGGAAAAAAAAAGGCAAAACAAGGAAAGCTATCAATTTTAATGTCATCTCTACTTAGATAAAAATTCAGAACAATTGCTTTAGTTTCACTGGTGTGTTTTTGTCTAATTGGAAGTTTCATAACCATACTCAAATTGAAACAGATACATTTAGCAAAAAAGATTATTTGATGTGGTAAATCAATATTCATTCTTATTTGGGCACAACTCTCCTCACTACCTCTTCTTTGTTTTTTTTCTCATTTATTCATTTCTATCATATTCTTATTTGCTTGACACAACCATGTTGTAAGCTCTACTGTAAATAATGCCCTAAAACAATTATTTTTACACTTTTATAAGCCCTGCACTTTTAGTTATCTGATACCTCCTCTTCTTTTTTATGTTAATTTCCCCAAAACAGATAAAACTGCAGTCCTAAAAGCAGAATATCTAGGAAGTGGATGTGGCTCAAGTGGCTGGGCATCCATCTACCATATGAAAGGACCCAGATTCGATCCCTGGGACTTACTGGTAAAATAAAAAAAAAAGGCAAGCAGGCAAGGCGGGCCCACGCTGACTTGTGGCTAGCCGAGCCAGGTAGCGCAAATGACAGGGTGCCTCTCTCCCACATTGGAAGTCCCTAGGATTGAATCCCGGTGAAGCCCGGAGGAGAAAAATGAGAAGAGAAGGCAGGAAACAGACACAGAAGCTCACCCAGTGAATGGACACAGATAGCAAGCGGTAGGAGGATGGGAACTCATAGAATTGTACACCAAAAAGAAAAAGAAAAATTATTAAAAAAAAGAACATCTACTTAGGTACCTGGTAAAACAGTGTTTCCAAAGTGTAACCTATGATATAATATTCTGAATTTCAGAAAAACATTTTAATTAGAATTAATTTCTCCTCAGATGGTGACATGCTCTTTTCATTCTGTCAAATATAAAATTTTAAACATACTGTTTAAATCTTGAAATGAGATTACTAATATGTATAATATTTTTACAATTCCAATTTATG
>JAQZBX010060986.1:0-17186 GCA_029593785.1 Cabassous unicinctus
TATGTTCTTCAGTTTTGAAAGCCAATGCAGATATTTGAATCATTCACTTCTATGTACTTGATTTGATCTACAATCTTGGAAAAGAGTATGTTCTTCAGTTTTGAAAAATAAGCAAGATATTGTGCTTCATACCCTTCTATGTTGTTGATTTGACAATCAAAGTGAAAAAACAGTTTTACTTTGTGCTCTGCAAAAACACCCTGTTCTTCATTTTTGAAACCTAAGAAAGATATGTGATTACTTCATATCTATGTGTTGTTTTGAACCAATCAATGTGAAAACACTGTTTATATCAACTGCTATGTGAAAACAGTAAATTCTTCAGTTTGGAAAACTACACAAGATATATGCTTCATTCACTACTATGTACTTGATTTGACTTGCAATCATGTGAAAACACTGCTTTTAGCTAGTGCTTTGTGAAAACAGAGTGTTCCACAGTTTTGAAAACTAAGCAAGATATGTGCTTCATTTACTTCTATATACTAGATTTGACTTACATCATATGAAAACACTACTTTTGGCTAGTAATTTGTGAAAACAGTATGTTCTTCAGTTTTGAAAACTAAGCAAGATATGTTCTTAATTCACTTCTATGTACTTGATTTAACTTACAATCAATGTGAGAACACTGCTTTTAGCTAGGAGTCTGTGAAAATCGTTATGTTCTTCAGTTTTTAAAACTGATCAAGATTTGTGCTTTGTCCATTTCTATGCACTTAATTTGAGTTACAATCAATGTGAAAACATTGCTTTTAGCAAGCACTTTGCAAAACCAACATGTTCTTAATTTCAAATACTAAGGAAGATATGTGCTTCCTTTACTTCTATGTACTTGATTTGACTTACAACCAATGTGAAATTACTGCTTTAAGGTAGCGCTATGTTAATAGAGTATCTTTTTCAATTTTGAAAACTAAGGAAGATATGTACTGCCATCACTTCTTTGTACTTAATTTGGCTTACCATCAATGTGAAAATACTGATTTAGGTAGCGAACTGTGAAAAACTGTTTTCTTTAGTTTTGAAACCTAAGCAAATATCTGCTTCATTTACTTCTATGCAGTTCATTTGACTTACAACCAATGTGAAAAAACTGTTTAAGCTAGCACTGTGTGAATAGAGTATGTTTCTCAGTTTTAAAAATGAAGCAAGATATGTGCTGCAATCACTTCTTTGTACTTAATATGACTTACAATCAATGTGAAAATACTGCTTTTAGCTAGAGCTACGTGAAAATAGTATGTTCTATTTGGAAACTAAGCTAGATATGTGCTTATTTCACTTCTATTTTCTTTTTTAGACTTACAAACAGTGTGAAAATGCTGTTTATATCTAGTGCTTTGTGAAACAGTATATTCTTCAGTTTTGAATAACAACCAAGATATGTGCATCATTCATTTCTATGTACTTATTTTGACTTACAATCAACGTGAAAACACTGTTTTTAGCTAGTGATCCAGGAAAACAGTATGTTCTTCAATTTTGGTAATTAAATCAAGATACATTCATAATTCATTTCTGTATATTTGATTTGACTTTCATTCAATATGAAAACACTGCCTTTTAGCTAGTGTCTGAGAAAACAGTATGTTTTTCAGCTTTGAAAACTGAGGAAGACATGTACTTCATTCACTTCTATATATTTGATTTGACTATCAATCAATGTGAAAACACTTTTTATATCTAGCAATCTGCAAAAATAGCATGTTCTTCAGTTTTGAAATCTAATGCAGATATGTGAATCATTCACTTCTATATATTTGATTTGACATACAATCAATGTGAAATCAAAGCTTTTTGCTAGCCTCTTGGAAAACAGTATGTTCTTCTGTTTTGAAATATAAGCAAGATATGTGCTTCACTCACTTCTATTTCATTGATTTGACTTATAATCAATGTGAAAATACAGCTTTTACCTTGTGCTCTGTGAAAACACTCTGTTCTTCAGTTTTGAAAACTAATAAAGATATTTGATTAATTCATTTCTATTTATTGTTTAGACTTCCAAATAATGTGAAAACAATGTGTGTATCTAGTGCTGTGTGAAAACAGTAAGTTCTTCAGTTTGGAAAACTACACAAGATATATGTTTCATTCACTAATATATTCTGATTTGACTTACAATTATGTGAAAACACTTCTATTAGCTAGTGTTCTGTGAAAACAGAATGTTCTTCAGTTTTGAAAACTAAGCAAGATATGTGCATCATTAATTTCTATGTACTTGTTTTGAATTACAATCAGGTGACAACACTGCTTCTGGCTATTGTTCTGTGAAGACAGTATATTTCAGTTTTGAAAGCTAAGAAATATATATCATTTATTCACTTCTATGTACATGTTTTGACTTACAACCAATGTGAAAACACTGCTTTTAGCTTAGACTCTGCGAAAACAGTATGTTCTTCACTTTTGAAACCTAATCAAGATATGTGCTTCATTCACTTCTATGTACTTAATTTGACTTACAATCAATGAGAAAACACTGCTATTAACTAGAGATCTGAGAAATCAATATGTTCTGCAATTTTGGAATCTAAGGAAGCTATGTTCATAATTCACGTCTGTGTACTTGATTTGACTTACAATCAATGTGAAAACACTGCTTTTAGCTAGTGCTCTGGGAAAAAAGTTATGTTCTTCAGTTTTGAAAACTGAGCAAGATATGTGCTTCCTTAACTTCTATATATGTGATATGACTTTCAATTAATGTGAAAACACTTTTTATACCTAGCAGTCTTCAAAGAGTATGTTCTTCATCTTTGAAAGCTAATGCAGATATGTCCATCATTTATGTCTATGTACTTGATTTGACTTACAATTATTGTGAAAATGAAACTTTACCCAGTGCTCTTGGAAAACAGTATATTCTTCACTTTAGAAAAATAAGCAAGACATGTCCTTCAGTCACATCTGTGCTGTAGATATGACTTTCAATCAAAGGAAAACACACCTTTTACCTTGAGGTCTGCATAAAACCTCTGTTTTTCAATTTGAAAACCAAGAAAGATATTTGATTAATTCATTTCTATGTACTTGTTTAGACTTCCAATCAATGCGAAAACATTGTTTATATCTAGAGCTGTATGAAAAGAGTAAGTTCTCCAGTTTGGAAAACTACACAAGACATATGCTTCATTCACTACTATGTACTTGCTTTGACATATAATCATGTGAAAATACTGCATTTAGCGAGTTTCTGTGAAAACAGAATGTTCTTTAATTTTGAAAACTAAGCAAGATATGTGCTTCATTCACTTCTATACTTGTTTTGACTTACAATCAATGTGAAAACACTGCTTTTAGCTAGGACTGCAAAAACAGTATTCTCTTCAGTTTTGAAAACTAATCATGATATGTGCTTCATTCAATTCTATGTACTTAATTTGATTACACTCAATATGAAAACACTGATTATATCCAGTGTTCTGTTAAAAAGAATATTTTAAGTTTTGAATACTTAGAATGATATGTGCTTCAGTCAATTTTATTTAGTGTTATGACTTACACTCATGTGAAAACACTGCTCTATCTAACGTTCATTGAAAAGAGTATGTTCTTCATGTTTGAAAACTAAGCAAGATATGTTCTTAATTCACTTCTATATACTAGATTTGACTTACAGTCATTGTGAAAACACTTTATATCAAGGAGTCTGCAAAAAGAGTATTTTCTTCCGTTTTGAAAGCTAAGCAAGATATGTGCATCATTCACTTCTATGTACTTGATTTGACTCACAATCAATGTAGAGCTTTTAGGTAGCACTCTTGGAAAACAGTATGTTCTTCAGTTTTGAAAACTGAGCAAGATATGTGCTTCATTCACTTCTATATTCTTGATCTGACTTTCAATCAACGTGAAAACACTGTTTATATCTAGCAGTCTGCAAAAGAATCATTTTCTTCTGTTTTGAAAGCTAACAAATATATATGCATCATTCATGTCTAGGTACTTGAATTGACTTACAATCATTGTGAAAACAGAGCTTTGACCTAGCACTTATGGATAATAGTGTGCTCTTAAGTTTTGAAAAATAAGCAAGATATGTGCTTCAATCACTTCTATGCTGCTGATTTGACTTATAATCAAAGTGAAACACAGCTTTTACCTTGTGGTCTGTGAAAACCCTCTGTTCTTCAGTTTTGAAAACCAAGAAAGATATGTGATTAATTCATTTCTATGTACTTGTTTAGTTTTCCAATAAATGTGAAAATACTGTTTATATCTAGCACTGAGTGAAAAGGGTAAGTTCTCCAGTTGGAAAACTGCACAAGATATATGCTTCATTCACTACTATATGATTTGACTTTCACACATGTGAAATCACTGCTTTTAGTGAGTTTCTGTGAAAATAGAATGTTCTTCAATATTGAAAACTAAGCAAGATATGTGCTTCATTCACTTCTATGTATGTGTTTTGACTTACAATCAATGTGAAAATACTGCTTTTATCTAGGACTCTGCGAAGACAGTATGTTCTTCAGTTTTGAAAACTAATCATGATATGTGCTTCATTCACTTCTATGTACTTAATTTGACTTACACCCAATGTGAAAACACTGATTATATCTAGTGTTCCGTGAAAAAGAATATGTTCAGTTTTGAAAACTAAGAATATGTGCTTCATTCAGTTGTATTTAGTTTTTTTTTTACTTACACTCAGTATGGAAACACTGCTTTATCTAGCATTCAATGAAAAGAGTACATACTTCATGTTTGAAAACTAAGCAAGAGATATGCTTAATTCACTTCTGTATACTAGATTTGAGTTATTATCAATGTGAAAACTCTGCTTGCATCTAGAACCTGCAAAAACACTATGTTCTTCAGTTTTGAAAACTAAGAAAGACACATGCTTCATTCACTTCTATGTAGCTGGTTTGACTTAGAAACAGTGTGAAAACACTGCTGTTACCTTGCATTCTGCAAAAACACACTATACTTCTGAATTGAAATCTAAGAAAGATATTTGAAAATTCATTTCTATGTATTTGTTTAGACATCCAGTCAGTGTGAAAACACTGTTTATATCTAGCACTGTGTGAACAAAGTAAGTTCTTCCGGTTGTAAAACTACTGAAGCTGTATGCTTCATTCACTATTATGTACTTGATTTGAGATACAGTCATGTAAAAACACTACCTTTAGCTAATGTTCTGTGAAAACAGAATGTTCTGTGGTTTTGATAACTAAGCAAGATATGTGCTTCATTCAATTCTATGTACTTCTTTTGACTTACTATCAATGTGAAAACACTGTTTATATCTAGCAATCTGTTAAAACAGTATGTTCGCCAGTTTTAAAAACTAATCATGTTATGTGCTTCATTCACTTCTATGTACTTAATTTGACTTACAATCAATGAGAAAACACTGTTAATATCTAGCACTCTGTGAAAAGAGTTTGTTCTTCAGTATTGAATACTAAGGAAGATATGTGCTTCATTCACTTCTTTCAGTGATTTGACTTACATGAAATGTGGAAACACTGTTGATATCTAGGACTCTGCAAAAGCTATATGTTGTGATGTTTTGAACTCTAAGCAAGATATATGCTTCATTCACTTCTATGTTGTTGATTTGACTTACAATCAAAGTGAAAATACATCTTTTACCTTGCGCTCTGCAAAAACACACTGTTCTGCTTTGAAAACTAAGAAAGATATTTGATTAATTCATTTCTAAGCATTTGTTTAGACTTCCAGTCAATGTGAAAACACTTTTTATGTCTAGCATTTTGCAACAGCAGTAAGTTCTTCAGTTTGGAAAACCATGGAAGATATATGCTTCATTCACTACTATGTACTTGATTTGGCTTTCACTCATGTGAAAACACTGCTCTGAGCTAGTGTTCTGTAAAAACAGAATGTTCTTCAGTGTTGAAAACTAACCAAGATATGTGCTTCATTCAATTCTATGTGCTTCTTTTGACTTACAATCAATGTAAAAACACTGCTTTTAGCTTGGACTCTGCAAAAATAGTATGTTCTTCAGTTTGAAAACTAATCAAGGTATGTGATTCATTCACTTCCATGTACTTGATTTGACTTACAATCAATGTGAAACTTCTGTTTTTATGTAGAGCTTGCAAAAACAGCATGTTCTTCAGTTTTGAAAACTAAGCAGGTTAGGTGTTTATTTCACATCCATATACTTTATTTGACTTTCAATCAATGTGAAAACACAGTTTGTATCTAGTGCTCTGCAAAAAGTGTGTGTTCTTCAGTCATGAAAGCTAACCAAGTTATGTACAGCATTCACTTCTATGTATTTGAGTTGACTTACAATCAATGTGAAAACACTTCTTTTAGCTAGTGTTCCTGGAAAACAGTATGTTCTTCAGTTTTGATAACTAATCAAGATATGTGCTTCATTCTCTTCAATATACTTGACTTTCAATCAATGTGAAAACACTTGTTTTAGTTAGGGCTCTTTGAAAACTATGTTTTTCAGAATTGAAAACTAAGCAAGATAGGTGTTTATTTCACTTCTTTATACTTGATTTCACTTTCAATCAATGTGAAATCACTCTATCAGCAATCTGCAAAAAGAGTATGTTCTTCAGTTTTAGAAAACTGACCAAGATATGTGCATCATTCACTTCTATGCACTTGATTTGACTTACAATCAATGTGAAAAGAGTGCTTTTAGCTAGTGTTCTTGGAAAATAGTACGTTCTTCAGTTTGCAAAACTAAGCAATATATGTGCTCCATTCACTTCTATGTAAATTATTTGGCTTACAGTCAATGTGAAAATACTACTATTAGCTTAAGCTCTGCAAAAAGAGTACAGTATTGGAAAATAATCTAGATATGTGCTTAGGTCAATTCTATTTACTTGTTTTGACTCACAATCAATGTGAAAACCCTGTTTATATCTACTGCTCTGTGAAAACAGTATGTACTTCAGTTTTGAAAACGAACCAAGATATGTGTTTCATTCATTTCCATGTTGTTGATTTCACTTGCAATAAAATTGAAAACACAACTTTTACCTTGCACTCTGTGGAAACACTCTGTTCTTCAGTTTTGAAAACTAAGAAAGATATGTGATTAATTCATTTCTATGTATTTGTTTAGACTTCCAATCAATGTGAAAACACTGTTTATATCTAGTGATGTGTGAAAACAGTAAGTTTTTCAGTTTGGAAAGCTCAGCAAGATATATGCTTCATTCACTACCATGTAGTTGATTTGTCTTACAATCATGTGAAATAACTGCTTTTAGCTAGTGTTCTTTGAAAACAGAATGTTTTTCAGTTTTGAAAAGTAAGCAATATATGTGCTTCATTCACTTCTATGTACTTGTTTTGACTTACAATGAATGTGAAAACACTCCTTTCAGCTAGGACTCTGTGAGAACAGTATGTTCATCAATTTTGAAACAAACAAGATATGTGTTTATTTCATTTGTATGTACTTGATTTGACTTACAATCAATGTGAAACACTGCTTTTAGCTAGTTATCTGCAAACACAGCATGTTCTTAATTTTTAAAACCAAGCAAGCTACTAATTCATTTTCTTTTATGTAGTTGATAAGACTTAAAATCAATTTGAAAACACTGCTATCCGCTACAGATATGCAAAAACAGTATTTTTTTAACTTGTGAAAGCCAAGCAAGATATGTGCTTCTTTCACCTCTTTTGACTTGATTGGACTTACTATCAAGGAGAAAATACTGCTTTTAGCTAGTGCTTTGCTAAAACAGTATGTTCTTCAATTTTGAAAACAAGGTAAGATATGTACCTATTTCACTTCTATGTACTTTATTTGACTTATAACCAAGTGAAAACACTGTTTTGTATCTAGTGCTCTGCAAAACAGTATGTTCTTCTGGTTTAAAAACTAAGCGGTGTATGTGCTTCATTCACTTCTATGTACTTGATATTACTTACAATCAATGTGAAAACCTTGCTTTAGTATAAGGCTCTGTGAAAATATTATGTTGCTCAGTATCGAAAACTAAGCAAAAGTGGTGCTTATTCACTTCGCTATACTAGATTTGATTCATATCATGAGAAAACACTCCTTTTAGCTAGTGTTCAGCAAAAACAGTATGTTCTTCAGTTTTAAAAACTGAGCAAGCTATGTTCTAATTCACTTCTATGTACTTGATTTGACTTACAATCGAAGAGAAAACACTGCTTTAAGTAGCTCTCTGTGAAAACAGTATTTCTTAAAATTTTAAAACTAAGCAAATATATACTTATTTCACTTCTGTTTACTTGATTTGACTTACAATCAATGAGAAAACACAGATAGAATCTAGCGCTTTGTGAAAAGGGTATATTCTTCAGTATTGAAAACAAAGGAAGATATGTGATTCATTCACATCTATGTAGTGATTTGACTTACAATCAATTGCAATCACTGTTTATGTCTAGCACTATGTGAAAGCTGTATGTTCTGCCATTTTGAAATATAAGCAAGATATGTGCTTCATTCACTTCTAGGTACTTGATTTGACTTACGATCAGTGTGAAAACACTGCTTTTGGCTAGCACCCTGGGAAAAAAGTGGGTTCTTCAATTTTTAAAACTAAGCAAGGTATGAGCGTCATTCACTTCTATGTTGTTGATTTGACTTACAACCAAAGTGCAAACACAGCTTTTTCTTGCTCTCTGCATAAATGGTATGTTCTTCAGTTTTAAAAACTAGGAAAGATATGTGATTAACTCATTTCTAATTATTTGATTTGACTTACAATCAATTTGAAATACTGCTTATATCTAGTGCTATGCTAAGTCAGTATGTTTTTCAGTTTGGAAAACTAAGCAATACATGTGCTCATTTACTAATATGTTCTTATTTGAATTACAATCAATGTGACAACATTGCTCTTAACTAGTGTTCTGTAAAAACAGTATATTCTTTAGTTTTGAAAACTAAGCAATATATATCCTTCATTCACTATGTACTTGTTTTCACTTACAATCAATGTGAAAACACTGTTTTTAGCTAAGACTGCAAAAAGAGTATGCTCTTCAGTTTTGAAAACTAATCAAGATATGTGCTTCATTCACTTCTATCTTGTTGATTTGACTTGCAATAGAAGTGAAAGCACAGCTTTGACTTGCACTCTGCAAAAACACCCTGTTCTTCAGTTTTGAAAAGTAAGAAAGATACATGATTAGTTCATTTCTATGCATTTGTTTATACTTCCAATCAATGTGAAAACCCTGTTTATATCTAGTGATATGCAAATACAGTAAGTTTTTCAGTTTGAGAAACTAAGCAAGAAATGTGCTTCATTCACTACTATATGCACTTGATTTGACTTGCAATCAATGTGAAAACACTGTTTATATCTAATGCTCTGTGAAAAGAGTATGTTCTTCCATTTTGAAAGCTGAAAAAATATGAGGTTCATTCACTTCTATGTACATGAATTGACTTGCAATGAGAAAACACAGCTTTTAGCTTATGCTCTGAAAAAAGAGTATATGTTTTTTGGTTTGAAATTGAGCAAGATATGTACTTCATTCACTTCTAAGTCTTTGATTTGACTTACAATCAACATTAAAACACTGCTTTTAGGTAGCACTCCATGAAAAAGAATGGCTTTCAGTATTGAAAACTAAGCAAGATACGTGATTATTTCACTTCAAGGTCCTTGATTTGACTTACAATTAATGTGAAAACACTGCATTTAGTTAGCTCTCTGCAAAAGCAGTATGTTCTTCAGTATAGAAAACTAAGCAAGGTATGTGCTTATTTCACTCCTATGTACTTGTTTTGAATTACAATCAAGGTGAAAACCCTGTTTAAATCTACAGCTCAGTGAAAACTGTATGCTTTTCTGTTTTGAAAACTAATCAAAATATATGCATCATTCACTTTATGTACTTAATTTGACTTACAATCAATGTGAAAACACTGCTCATATCTAGCACTCTGTGAAAACAGTATGTTCTTCACTTTTGAAAACTAAGCATGATATATGCTTCGTTCACTTCTATGTAATTGATTTGACTACAATCAAAGTGAAAACAATGCTTTTAACTAGTGCTCTGAGAAAACAGTAGGTTCTTCAGTTTTGAAAACTAACCATAAGTGTTTCATTCACTTCTATGTAGTGATAGGACTAATAATCAATAAGAAGACACTGGTTTTAGCTAGGGCTCTGTGAAAAAAGTATTTCTTCAGTATTGAAAACTAAGCAGATAGGTGCTTATTTCAATTTATATCTTGATTAGACTTAAAATCAATGTGAAAACTCTGTTATATCTAGTGCTCTGCAAAATGAATGTGTTCTTTATTTTTGAAAGTTAACCAAGATATGTGCATCATTCACTTCTATGTATTTGATTTTACATACAATCAATGTGAAAACACTGCTTTTGTCTAGCCCTCTGGCAAAAGCATGTGTTCTTCTGTTTTTAAAAATAAGCAAGATATGTGCTTAATTCACTTCTATGTACTTGATTTGAATTACAATCAAGGTGAAAACACTGCTATCAGCTGGCACTCAGTGAAAACACTATGATCTTCAGTTTTGAAATCTAAGCAAGATATGTCTTAATTCACGTCTATGTACTTGATTTAACATACAATCATTGTGAAAACACCGATTTAGCTAGCAACACTGAAAACATCATCTTTAGTTGTGAAAACTAAGCAAGATATGTGCTTTATTCACTTCTATGTATTTGATTTGACTTACAATCAAAGTGAAAACACTACTTTTAGCCATCACTCTGTGAAAACAGTATGTTCTTCAGTTTTGAAAACTAAGCTAGATAGATGCTTCATTCATTTTTATGCAGAAATTTGACTTACTATCAATATGAAAACACTACTTTTAGCCAGCTCTATGGGAAAATGATATGTTCAGTTTTGAAAACTAAGAAAGATATGTGCTTATTTCACTTCTATGTACTTGATTTGATTTAGAATCAACGTGAATAGAATGGTTTTAGCTAGTTCTCTGTAAAAATAGTATGTTTCAATTTTGAATATAAAGCAAAATATGTGCTTCTTTCAATTATTCTTGATTTGACTTACAATCAACATGAAAACTGCTATTCCTAGCATTCTAGGAGAAGAGTAAGTTATTAGGTTTTGAAAACTAAGCAAGATACATGCTTCATTCACTTCTATGTACTTGATTTAACATACAACCAACGTGAAAACACTGCTTTCAGCCAGCACTCTGTGAATACAGTTTGTTTTTCAGTCTTGAAAATTTAGCAAATGTACTTCATTCACTTGTATGTAGTCAATAGACTTACAATCAATGTGAAATGTGCATTTAGATATCGCTTTGTTTAAACAGCATGTTCTTTAGTTTTCAAAACTAAGCAAGATATGTGGTTCATTTACATGTATTGACTTGATTTGACTTACAATGTGAAAACACTACTTCTGGCTAACGTTCTGTGAAAATATAATGTTCTTTAGTTTTGAAAACTAAGCAAGGTATGTGCATAATTCACTTCTATGTATTTGATTGGGCTTACAATCAATGTGAAAACACTTATTTTAGCTAGTACACTGCAAAAAGAATATGTTCTTCAGTTTTGAAAACTCTTCAAGATATGTGCTACATTCAATTCTATGTACCTGATTTGACTTACAATCAATATGACAACACTGTTTTTGTTAGCACTCTGAGAAAACAGCATGTCCTTCAGTTTTTAAAACTAAGCAGGATATTTGCTTACTTCTCTAGTATATACTTGATTTGATTATAATCCATGTGCAAACACTGTTTAAACCTAGCACTCTGCAAAAACAGTATAGTGTTCAGTTTTGAAAATTAAGAAATATATGTCCTTCATTCACTTATATGTACTTGATTCGACATACAATCATGTGAAAACACTGTTTATATCTAGCACTCTGTGAAAACAGTATATTATTCCATTTTGAAAACTAAGCAAGTTATGTGATTCATTCAATTCTATATACTTGATTTGATTTACAGTCATTATGAAAACACTAAGTTTAGCTAACTCTCTGGGAAAACAATATATTCTTCAGTTTTGAACACTAAGCTAGATATGTGCTCCATTTAATTCTAATAACTTGATTTGACTTACAATCAGTGTCAAAACCCTGCTTTAGCTAGTGCTTTGCAAAAAGAGTATGTTCTTCAGTTTTGAAAACTGAGCATGATATGTACTTCATTCACTTCCATGTAATTGTTTTGAATTACAATCAATGAGAAAACACTGCTTTAAGCTAGTGCTCTGCCAAAACAGTATGTACTTAAGTTTTGAAAACTAAGCAAGATATGTGCTTATTTCACTTCTATATACTTGATTTGACTTATATTCCATGTGAAAACACTGCTTATACCTAGTGCTCTGCCAAAGCAGTATATTCTTCAGTTTTATAAACTAAGCAAGATATGTGCTTCATTTACTTCTATATACTTAATTTGACTTACAATCGATAGGAAAACACTGCTTTTTGGTAGCACACTAGCAAAAACATAAATACTTCATTTTGGAACCAAAGCAAGATGTGTGCTTCATTCATTTTTATGTAGTCGATTTTACTTACAATCCTGTGAAAACACTTCTTTTATCCAGCACTCTGTGAAAAGAGTCTGTTTTTCAGGGTGTAAACTAAGCAAGAAGTGTCCTTCTTTCATTTCTATGTACTTAATTTGATATATAATCAATGTGAAAACACTGTTTATACTTAGCACTCTGCAAAAACAGTATATTCTTCAGTTTTGAAAACTCAGTAAATATGTGTTTCATTCACTTCTATGTGCTTGATCTGACTTACAATCAATGTGAAAACACTGATTTTAGTTAGCACTCTTTGAAAAGAGTATGTTTTTCAGTTTTGAAAACTGAGCAATATATGTGCACCTTTCACTTTTCTGTCCATGATTTGACTTATATGCAATGTGAAAACACTGCTTTCAAGCACAGCTGTTTTTCAGTTTTGAAACAAAGCAAGATAGGTGCTTCTTTCACTTTTATGTACTTGACATGACTTATAATCAATGTGTAAACACTGTTTATATCTAGCACTCTGTGAAAAAGATATGTTCTTCATTTTTGAAAAGCAAGAAATATAAGTACTTCATTCACTTCTATGTACATGATTTGACTTATAATCATTGTCAAACTCTTCTTTAAGCTAGTGCTCTGTGAAAACAGTATGTTCTTCAATTTTGTAAATAAAGCAAGTTATGTGTTTAGTTCTATGTACTCTATTGGGCTTCTAATCAATGTGAAAACACTGTTTTTAGCTACTGCACTGTGAAAAAAGTATTGCCTTCAGTTTTGAAAACTAAGCAAAGTAAGTGTTACCTTCAATTTTATGTACTTGATTTGACTTACAATCAATGAGACAACAATGCTTTTAGTAAGTGCTCTGTGAAAATAGTATGTTCCTCAGTTTTTAAAACTGAGAAAGATAGGAGCTTTATTCACTTCTAGGCACTTGATTTGAATTACAATCAATGTAAAACACTGCCATTAGTTAGCACTCTGTGAAAAAAGCATGTTTTTCAGTTTTGAAAAATGAGCAAGATATGTGCTTAATTCACCTCTATGTACTTGATTTGACTTATATTCAATGCAAAAATACTGCTAGAGCTAGCACTCTGTAAAAACTGTTTGTTCTTCAATATTGAAACTATGTAAGCCATGAGTTTAATTCACTTCTATATAGTTGACTTGACTTACAATCAATGTGAAAACACTGTTATTAGCCAACACTCTGAATAAATTTTTTTTCAGCTTAGAAATTAAGCTAGATATGGGCTAAATCACTTCTGGGTACTTATTTGACTTGCAACGAATGTGAAAACACTGGTTTTGGTTAATGCTCTGTGAAAAACCTCTCCTCTTTAGTTTTGAAAATTAAGCATATATATGCTACATTTACTTCTATGTAAATGATTTGACTTACAATGAGAAAACTAGCTTCTTGCTCCTGCTGTGAAAACAGTATATTCTTCAGTTTTGAAAACTGAACAAGCTATATGCATAATTCACTTTATACTGATCTGACTTACATTCAATGGGAAAACCCTGTTTTTAGGTAGCAGGCTGTGGAAAGAGCATGTTTTTCAGGTTTGAAAATAAGCAAGATATGTCCTCATTCAGTTCTATTTACTTGATGTGACTTACAATCAATGTGAAAACACTGTTTATATCTAACACTCTGTGAAAATAATATATTCTTCAGTTTTGAAAACTAAGCAAGATATGTGCTTCATTCATTTCTATATACTAGATTTGACTGACCATCAATATGAAAACACTGCACTTAGCTAGTACTCTGGGAAAACAGTAAGTTTTTAGTGTTGAAAACTAAATAAGATATGTGCTTCATTGACTTCTATGTACTTGATTTCACTTACAATCAAGGTCTAAAAACTGTTTTTAACTAGTGTTCTGCCAATACAGTATGCTCTTCAGTTTGGAAAACGATGCAAGGTATGTGCTCAATTCACTTCTATGTACTTGATTTGGCTTACAATCAATATGAAAACACTGCTTTTAGCTAGTGCAATGTGAAAACAGTGTGGTCTTCAGTTTTAAAAACTAACCAAGATAAGTACTTCATTCACTACTATGTAGTGATTTGAATTACAAGAAATTTTTAAAAAACAATTTATGGAAGTATATCATTCATACATGAACATACATAAGCTAAAGTGTTCTGTAAACATCATGAACTTACAAAACAAACATGCATAACATCATAGATGGTTCCCACACATCACCCCCTCCACAAACACCCTGCATTGTTGTGAAACATTTGTTAAAAAATCATGAAAAGGAAGGGACAATAGGGGGGAGGCAAGATCATGTCAGTTTAGGAGGGCACTTGCTGACTAGCTCTCTGAGAATAGCTGATTGGAGACGGGGTCCTGCCCAGGGGTCAGTGCTGTGGGCACATGGAGTGAGAGGCTTGGGACATTTATCTGGATGTGGCTCAGCAGCGTGGATTGTTCAGTAGAGATTTGTGAGTTTTAACCCTGCCCATGCAGGTTAACACAGACGGCTGAGCCCCACCCTCAGGGGAAAATGCTGGTTTGAGCCATGACTCCCAGAGGCAACCGGTAAGAGGGACCATTCTCTGAGAGTGGGAGGATTCTGGTGGAGGGTAGAGAGGGCTTTCCTTTCTGTGGATTTTGCTGCCTGGAACACCTTGCAGCTTTGGGGAACAAAATAGTTGGCTTGAAGCAGGACCAGGTTGAGGGGTGTGGCGAATATGCTGAGAAAGGTTGATTTACCTAGCTGCTCAGGGATACACCCCAAACACTGCTGGCAACCTGGTGAGAGGGAGCATTCTCCGAGAGTGGGAGGGTTCTGACAGAAGGTGGAGAGGGGTTTCCTTTCTATCGTTTTGGCTTCCAGGAACTGCCTCATAGCTTTGGGGAGCAAATAAGCTGGCTTGAAGCAGTGCCAGGCTGAGGGGAGAGGAGAATCTACTGAGGAAGCCTGTTTTACCCAGCAGCCCGGTGACACTGAGGCTTGACTACAGAGGGGTCGGAGTCAGCCAATTTTATCATTCTGTACTGATTAGCATCAGAGCTTCAGCTCCCCTGGGGAGGCCAGGAAGTGAGAAGTGCTTGTTTAGTGTCCACAAGCCTAGTTAGGGTCCCCTCAGTGAAGGGGGTGGTCTAGAAAAGGACATATTTTGGGTCCCTTCTTTTGCCAAAAAAAAAAAAAAAAAAGACAGTCACTTTAAAAAAGGAAAAAAGAAATTTTCTTTTTAATTTAGTTTTATAGCTAAAATCTGCCTCAAAACCTGCAGATAGAACCTTGCAGGGCAATTGATTGATAAATACAAGCAAACTGAGAGGTTCCACAAGGGCACAAGAAGGAACACTGTTCTTCCTTAGATTTTTTTGACTGCTTGCTTGAGTGGTTGTTTGGTTTTTCACTGTTTATTTGTTGTCTCTTGCTTTTCATTCCTCTTTCCTCCGCCTTTCTTTTTCTTTCATTTTTTAAAAAATTAGGTGCTGCTAGCTTCTCTCTTCTTTACTTTGTTTCTTCTTCAGTGATTTCCCATTCTCTGTCTATATTGATTTTGTATCCCAAGCTATCTCTTTTCCTTCCTTCATCTTTCTGCCTTCTGCTTTCTGTTGTGGTTCTTATATACCAGGTTTTTTCATTAGCCCACAACTTAAGGGTATCAATTTCTATTCTATTTTGCTTTCTTCTTTTTCTAATTAATATTGACTTTTCCCTTTCAGCCCTTTCTTTACTCTTTCTCTCCCTCCTCATCATTCTAGCCTTTTAAATCATTATATATATATTCCTCTATTTGGTTTCCCAGTCCATTGTAGGTACTTCACTTTTTCCCCTATTACTCTACACTGCGTACATGAGCTAAATATTCATTTAACTAAGTCGTATACAGCCCCACTTCTAACTTTTATCAATATTACTATTATCCTTCTTCCTTTCTCACATCTTTCAATTACTCTGGCCCTAATCTTTTGCCTTCAAGGGAACATAGAAAGAAGCAAGAAAATATAATAAGAAGAAAAAGTGTCAAAGAGAAAACTTAACACACACACAGAACCACCAGCTAAATAAAACTCTAGAACAGAGAGAGAAGCTAATCAACTGAATAAACCCATCAAAATAAAATGATGACTAGAGGGCAACAAAAAATTACAAACCACACTGAGAAACAGAAAGACACGGACCAGCCAAATGAACAAAAACCAGGAAGAGATGCAGAACATTGAACAACTAATCAAAGCTTTTCAAACAAATATCATGGACAAATTTAATGAAGTGAAGGAAGAAATTAAGGATATTAAGAAGACACTGTGAGAACATACTGAAGAAATTGTAAGCATACAGAAAAAGATAATGGATATGATGGTGAACAATGGCACAATGCAAGAAATAAAAAAGATGCTGGATTCACATAACAGCAGATTTTAACAGGCAGAAGAAAGAATTAGTGATGTGGAAGACAATACATGTGAAATCAAACAGATAGTAGAAGAGATAGACAAAAAGATAGATAAAATCCAGTAAGGACCCAAGGATTTAACTCACAACACAAAATGCACAAACATACGCATTATGGGCATCCCAGAAGGAGAAGAGAAGGGAAAGGGAACAGAAGGAGTGTTGAAGGAAATAATGGCTGAAAACTTCCCAACCCTAATGAGAGAGATGGATGTGCAGATCCAGGAAGCACAGCACACCCCAAACAGTATAAATCCCAACAGGCCAACTCCAAG